>CAIGRT010088483.1:0-20703 GCA_903798405.1 Fraxinus platypoda
TTCCAAATTACGTCATATCCATCAAATTGCCACCTAAACCAAAATATGAGATTAATAAGTACATTTTGACATAAAATAATCATACGAGCGTATTAAATAAAGATGAAAAATTATGCATTTTATATTCATATCATCTACACACTACTATATTCCTTGTTCACGATCTCGTTCACTTGCGGAAAATCAAACGATCAGTACGTATAGCATTATTAAAAAAAAAAAAATTGACCACAATATGACATGTCTTAATTAGTTTTCAGCTATTATCTTACCTAGTCAAGCTTTTGTAGTAAAATTCTCATCCGCCATATCAGTCATGTTTTGGTTCCAAAAAAATGTATCGCCATGCACTACAAAATAGAATCATACATTATTCACAAATTTGTCGATAGATTAAAACGACATCCTTGATTAACAAATCAAAACGGATTTTTTCCAAGCAAATGTGTTTGTTTCCTTCACAATTTTTACGAACTTAACAGTTAGTTGAAGGGCGAAGTCAAGAAAAGATGTTGTTGTGAGCTGAAATTTAAAAAAGACCAGTTAACTCATGCCATTAGAGATGTTCTATGTGATACCAAATATAGTTTAAAAAGCTAAGCTTATAACAATGATGACAAAGTGAGTCAGATACTAAAATAAGTATAAACATATCAATCCTTAAGATGTCTTACTAAATTTTCGTAACTTTTCTTGCCAAATAAAAATCTTTGACACCTCCCTAGAAAATATAAAATGTGCGAAAGCATGATAAACATGAACAAATGATGTATACCTACCAAAAAAAAAAAAAAATAAGAAAAACCTATTTGCACTATTACGAGACTCGAGGCCTAAAGTGGGAAAAATTGATCACGAATATTGAAAGTTCAAAGAAATTGGATTTATTTCACTTTCATGTTTGACTCACTTCGATAATATAATTTTAATAATGTTAATTTATAAATAAATAATTTTTTAAGAAATATTATTTCTACTGATAAAATTAAATATAGAACAAGTTACCTATTTTTATAATAACATCTATTTCATGTTCAATAAGTATTTTTTTTAACTTATAAGTATAATTAATAAAAGAAACATACAAAAAATTAAATTTTAATTTCTTTTTAAGATTTTCAATAGTTTTTTTTTTTTTTTTACCCATCACAATATTTTATATGTATTATTAGTTTCATTAGATAATTTTGTTGTTCATAAGCTTACTAACATGAATATGTTTTATGATGTGAAGAGGTTAAAATATCAATTAATACAATTCTATTATCTCATTTGGGTTTTATTTCTTTGGACTACTACAGCAAAAATAAGGTTGTTCTTTGCCTTTCACCTACCACGTTAAATTTTGAAAGAAGTTTTATTATTTTGAGCAAGAGATTTGGAAGTGAGGTAATTCTAAAATTTGGTCCATTTAAGAAATTAGGTTGGAAGTGGACAAATATTAGAGAAAGTGTCCGCTCCTGAGTTAGACGAAAATGTGTCGATGTTTCTTTAGCTTACTTTATATGTCGATAAATTTGTAGGGAAAAAATCTATTGAGTATTACAAAAAATCTGTTAGTATTAGAATAAGAAAGTATAATTTTTAAGTTTTCTTCTCAACTTGATTTTTTTGTTGTGTGAATCATGATGAAGATGAATGCAGATTTGATGAAGAATTCATGCTATTTATTAGGTCTGAGAATGGTTTGGATTATGTTGGTTTTGAGCTCAACCAGAAAGTGAAACTGATTTGGTCAATTTGGATAAATTCCAACCCAAATTGACCCAATTTAGCTATCGACCAAACCAAATCGGTTCGGTTTGATTTGATTTGGTTAGTCAATTTGAACATTTGTTCGAGTTAAACATATTTTGGTTTTAAAAAATTATTTGTCTACATATATAATTTTTTTTTTTTTTACTTGCGTAGTATGTATTAATAATATATAATGTAAACGGTAAATTGTCGATTTTCTCAAAATCATCCCCTATATCCAATAGTTACCAACAAACATCAAAATGAATCTAAATTTGGAGTTTACAATAAACAATTTTTCTTCCTTTTGGAATTTGAAGTTTTGGTTAAAAAAAACATAGAGGGTGGACAAATTATTTGAAAAAGAATTATATTTATGTTTTTATTATTTTAATTTTTAAGTTTAAAATATTAACTTTAAAATGAAAAATAAAAATAAAAAAATGTATTAGTAGGTTAGGTCGATTAATTGACGGGTTGGTAGCTTAAACCACAACCAACCGACCCGACTTTTAATGGTTAAAATTAATCGAATCAAACCAATTTTTTTGTTCAAACCGAACCAACTAGATTTGGTTTGGTCGGTTTGTTTGATTTTTCCCTTTTTTTTGCCCACCCCTACTATTTATTGTGTCTTGTTCTGTCGTTTTGTTTAATTATTTACTAGTTGTGTGTCTTTTACAACATTTTAGGATTGCAGGGGTCTAAGGAGGCACTTTTTATTATGTTGGTGTTTCACCATGATTATGCTTAGGCTCTTAATAAATTATGAGTTTTAGATTTAAATCGATGTTTATTAAAATCAACTATTTGAATTTTTAATTATCGACTTCTGATCGTATTCTTAAATTGTTCTTCCCTTTTGCTTCATCATCAACTAATTCTCAACATGTTGATGGAGGAACCACCAATAGCTATATAATGTTGATGGTAAAAAGCTACATGGCACCTTTCAATCAACTTGATCTTGATTGACTAGCATAAATTGAATTTGGAGTAAATTGAACGTTTTTCAAAATATTCGCACTCGCATAAACCTTCCTTCTATAGGAGAGTCTCTTCTCATAACCGTCCTTATCAAATTGGGCTACTTGACTTTTACTTCGAGGGTGTGCCTAGTGAGGTAGAGAAGGGCTCTGATTGGGTCATGCTACTTATACAAAGTTAGGTTACAAAATTGGGTTACAAAATATGTGTTGGCAACATAAAAAACAGTTTTTGAAATCAATGATCTAGATCTTGCCACATCATTTTGTCAACACACTTTTGTAAACCACATTTGTACAAGTAGCATAATTGACTATGATTTGTGAAGAACGACGGCTGTAGGGGCATAATGATTGTCTATAGCCGACCTTCGACCCTAATCCGTCTTGTCGAAACTTATGATTGGTTCTCGAGGGTAATGATGATACAAGTGGTTTTTTATTAAGGATAATCATCAATTTGCCTTCCGAGGTACACCGACGTCAATCCCTTGCATTTTGGATAGTTGCTTTTCATCGGTAATTGTCGATATTTTCTCGTACCAATCATCGACGTTTTCTCTCACCGACATCGTAAATAGCATTGGATAGTCCGTCGGGGAAAATTTTGCGGATGGAAAATTTCTGTGATTTTTTGTAGTGAAAACTAGCTAGGGTTTGCAGAATTTACCAGCTATCTTTTGCTTTACTTTCTTGAAATTACTATAAGAAAATCAGCTGCTGAAGTTGGTATTATAGTAAAAATTTGTTACTGTTTCTAGATTAATTAATTAAGTGGCAGACCAAAATTAATCACTAATGAATCCACGAAGTAATGGAGCACTCAGAATATTTTAGTGATGCCACGAAATAAATTGTCGTGATTAAGATTGAAAATTAATTAATGAGGTAATTATATTTTGGTTTGACGTTTATAGATACAAACAAGTGATTATTTGAAAATTATTTTTCCTCGACACTCAATTTCAACCATAGTTGCCCAAACATTCTTCAGGAAAATAACATTTTTCACGTTTTTCAAAAACTTTTTATACTTTTTAATCACACATTCTTTGAAAAAAAAAAAAAAAATTTATTTTTCAAAGTGAGATATGTTTGCCTTATTTACACAAGTGAACTCAACGTTGTGTTTGCCTCATTTTTTCTCTATGAAATAGATGCTGGCTTCAAAATTTCATCTGCTAGAAAGAAAAGGAATGGTTAGGGCATGAGGGGATTAAAATCGTTTTGGTCGTCCGTTTGTTTTCACATTTAGGTTAGCGGAGCAAGTTAATTGGTATGACGACCGTGAATAGAATGGCTAGATTTATAAGTGAATTGAGGTTAGGTGATATGATTGTACAAAATGGAAAATTGATGACTTGGATGCATCTTTGTTTAAAGTTGAGTGACCTGCAGTGCATTTAACCTGATGCAAATATTACAACTGGGACACGTTTTTTACATAAATATGCATGGATAGATGCACGCTTCATCTCATCCTTTCAGCAGCAACCGATTTTAACTCTAACTGGACAAAATTGGAGCAATTGGCACCGGACGAGGAGTCCAAAACCTCTCTATATAAATTCACCACAGTAATTTTGGAAATAACAATCAAATATTCAAAATTTCCCGCTTTATAACACAGGGCGAAAATGAGAGATTTTCACCTACAAACACCACAGAGGGAACAGATTCCTTCCAATTACCGATCAAAATCCAATTCCGATCTCAATAAGAAGCCTCAAAAGGTACAATTCAGCTCAGAAAACCCTAATTTGTGCACACATTTATACATATATACGTGTGTGTATATTTGCGATATAGATTGACAACTAATTGTTTATAAATAAATAGTTCAATTCAATACTCTGAATTTTCTGATGGAATATTTGTTCGTTCAGTTCACCCGAAAGAACTTGAATAATGTCTTTAAGGCAGTTTCTGAAGAGGATCCTTCGGCTTTTCAATTTCCAAAGGAATTGATTGAATCGGTATCTGAAGTTTCTGATCATAATCCGTTCAATGAATCTGCTGAGGTAATTTATAGTTCAATTTCACTTTGCTGAGTAAATTGACATTTTCATCTGTTTCAAAGATTTAGACCTTGTTTAGCTCAGCTTAAAATTTTTACTTAGAAGTAAATTTACTCATGAGCTAAAAAGTATGTTTAAGATTAAACGATTTTTATTCTTGGTGAAAGTTCGAATTATGTAAATATTTTGGAAGTTTTTATATAAATGTAAGGGGGGAAAAAATTAAGTTATCCAAGTGTTTAGAGAGAAAAAATACCTTAAGCTAAATTTACTTCTTTTCAAGCTTACGATTTTTTTTTAAAAATTTTATTTGTACATTATTTTGTTTTCAGAACTTCCTTGTAGATCCAGTGGCTACACCTTCATCAAAAACAGAAACAGTTGCTCTGACTGATCTCACTCCATCGCCGTCCTCTTTGTTATCTACTATTACTTATGATAAACATATAGCTAACAATGCCTCGAAAAACAAATGTGTAAATCCTGAAATCAACTATGTGAAGAACATGGAATCTATTGAGGTGGACATAGTGATAAAACATCTGAAAGATGCTAGAGTTCAGGTCATGAATTCAAGTGATGTGAACCATTCAAAGAAGCTTCTAGATGCTTTGATAAATGTTGTCATTGAAGATTTCTATGGTGGTTTGTATGAAGAGAAGGACTGGCTAAATAAATTAGTTTCGAGCAAAGTTCATGTGGTTTCCCTAAGTATTCTCTTCGGTATTCTTGCTGTTTCAGTGTTTTTGTTCTCAAATTCTGGAGCAAAAGGTCTTCATAATGGACTGACTCCAACTTGAAACAATCCACCTCTTGGCTGATTAGTACATGAAGTTTGAGTATTTCTCCAATCACAGATGTATTTTCTTCCTGTCCTCTGATGATGTGTCAATGAAGAAAGGAAGCTAAAAGCATGTTTATTATATTTTTGAATCATGTCTAGTACTGCGTACTATACGTGCAGTTAGTAGTTGTTGTTGAACTTTCTATTGGTGTTGAAGTCGTACAAATACATAATATTGGGATTTGTCTATAGATGCATATGCATGATGCCACTTATGTGTTAGAAATACATAGTTCTAGAATGATGTTATATAGATGCTCAAGTTCTCTGATTAGTTCATCAGTTTTCTCATGGATCATTTGTGAAAATGTTACAAATTTCTTTTCCGGACATTCTTGTGTTTGTCTTTTGCTTTCATGTAGAGTAGGAAATATTCGAGGTAGGCAGTCATGTGTGCATATATTATTATATCTGTGTCTAAGGTTAAAGGACTGATGACACATTCCTGGCCAGTGGGTGACTATCTATCTGCGTATGAGGATTTCTGGTAACTTAAATATTGTTGCTAAAGGATTGTTCTGGCCTTTATAATGACAATGAAAATGTTCTTTAGGCTGAAAAATAAAATAAGGTATTGCAATTTGTGTGATCTTGAAGTGCCCCTGGTATCTGAACCTTAACTAAATATTTTATCTGCCTCACTTTGCATCTTTTAGGACTCTTCCCAAACCGAATGCAGCCGGATTTGAAAGTTCAGGACATAAGATCAACGACCGAGATGGTTGTTCAGAATACTCCCCCTATCATTGCCTACCCAACTCTTGATTTTCCAAATTTATTTATTCTTTTAATATATTTGAATCACTTAAAAGCAGTCTGCTTGTTGCAGAGGATCTGCCCCTGGTATAGTACAGGAGAGTTCCTTGAAATGTTCATCTTATTATGCCTTACTCGAGATTTTTCTAAACATTAGATGATACAAATGCTCATATATTCTGTGTCCTAAGCAAATACTTTCCTTCTATATTTTGAAAAACATAAAGTTACCTCTATGCTTGAGTTTTTGCTCATTAGTCCTCAACAGTACTGTTAAGTCACACGTGCATTCAGGTTTGGGAAGAGTCCTTAGAGGAAACATGCACTATTTGTTAATTAATGCATGAACTGGCATCTACTTGAAGAGGAAGGATAAATGCCGATCGAGAATTGGTGCAGTTATACAACACAGTCCAAGCGTCAGCAAGATTATCTGGTATGTCATACAGCATAGCCCAATTTTATCTTTTGCACGATTGTCAGTCTCGTTTCAGTATATGTGATATCTTACAATTGTGTCACTTAATATCTGCTTGCTGATCACTTGGAAAACAATTGGCATGAATTTTCAACTTTTAATGATGGATCATGTATGGCATGTTTGGTACATTTGACTGGATGTCTCTCCTCTTTAATACTATTCAGTCTTGTGTAGTCCATTCCTGTCCAGCACAAGAAACACATGCACATAGTATTGATTCTTTTGATTTTAATTGTTCAAGAAATACATATATTTCAGAAAAATACTCACTGTCAAAATTCAAGAGAAACGTGCATTATTGTTTCCCAGCAGATTTGCTATCTGATTGACTGGCTTAATATGGTTGTTGTAGTGGTTCCATACACACTCCGGCAATTTGCTACCAGACTAACAATCTCATCGATTGATTATTTGGTAGTTAAAATGGTTCTATCATAAAAATTGTTTTCTCTGTGCTTTCTTTTGGCCTAAATGTATTTTCTTTCTAATTTTAGTTTTAGCCAGTTGGCTTGCAGCTGAGGGATGAAACTGTACAGATTAACTCCTAATCCCTCTTGCAAAACCCATAAACATCAAAAAAAAAAAAACTTCACGATTTAGACAATGATATGAGATATATGTTTTTCCCCTTCCTTATATTTTTCAATATCCCATCAATAAGACTATTTATCTTAATAATGCTTTGTGGTAAAAGCAAATTAAGTGGTTTGGATTGTGTTTCAAAAGAGCAGGATAATAAAGGCAAAATTTTGTGTCTAGATCTTGTCTAAGGTTGTAAGGCATATTGTTTAGATATGTGACATGCTGAAACACACGTTATATACAATCTCAATGGATATGCTTTAGATGCGGTGTGAGATATAATGCTTCTCTAATAAAAAGATCTAGTTCGATGTTGATTTCTGCATATTCTTCGAGTGTGTAAGAATCTTGTGACAATAGTTTGTCTCTTCGATCTAACATTGTGCTTATAAAACTAGACATGCAACATGTAATCACATCATAATACTTTGTTATTGTTTACGTCAATTGTTGTGCACCGAACACGCACTAGATGTCTCAACTCTCAAGAACGTAGAATTTGAAAATTTTTTACCTTCTTTTTCCTACCTAGAATATACTAAATCTAGTAAAATATCGGAATCTTCCTTGTCTAGCTACGTGTATTATTGCCTTAGCACAATGTACAACATTTTATCCAAAAATAAAGATTATTTCAAGTTATTTTCCACTATTATATAAAACCTCCCTCAGTTTTTGATGCTTTAATTACATTATGCTCTAATTTAGTTGTTTAATGGTGTCTCATCGTAGGGGGGCAATCCCTCTGGCAATGCCTGAAATCTGTATTCGTACATTTTCTTAAACGTAAATTAATGGATTTATAAATATTTTGGTGGGATTCAACATGGTACCATGATAATTTTGTAAGAATTTTGGATAGGCCAATGATTACGTAAGTACTTAATTAAATAAATTAATTGGGAGATTTTTATAATCCTACCGCCATTATTTTGAATTATTTTGTGATTAATCACTATTTTCAGTCAACTTATTTGTTTACTTTCTTTGGATAATTGATGATAGTAGACTTCTAGAGCTCCATAATTAATGTAGGGTGCTACTAAGGGTGGGTGTTTGGACGATATGAAGAAACAGCATAAAATTCCATGTAGATTATGAGAAACAACCAAAGAGGCTAACAATTATTCATGTGATTATTCTTATAGACAGCTAATAGCTTATTTTGGAGTTTTGTACAAGAAAAACCGCATGGATAATGGTGGAACCTCTTTTCCTGATTCTCAAATCAGCATGAAAATTTATATTCTTACATTATCTCTTGTCACCCACCCCAGTTATAAACCCTATCCCACCACATTATTCATGTGATTAAGGATGATATGCTGAAAGTCTTGCATGTGAACAGATTACCTGAAATTGTTGAAAATCAGTCATAATATAATTACTATGAGCAATAGTGTTAGTGATAATGGCAAATTCACCGTGTCAACCAGTATGGTACAAGAAAAATTGGTTTTTCCACAAAAAATAGTATTGAGCTTAAGTCGATATCTCAGAATAGGGATCAAACTTATGGATTTAATGATAAAATTCTACGTGTACCACTTGAGGAAGTAATTACCCTCAGTGAATAAGACACTAATTTCTTATGGACCTGTCTGCAATAACAATCACATAGATAATGGTGGAGCCATTAATTTCCATGTTGATACTGAGAATCAGCAAAAGAGACTCCACTATGATCCATGTGACAATTATTATGAATAGCTCTAGAAGATCTTAGTGACTAATTTTCTTCTTCTAAATCATTGAGAATAATTACTTCCTCAAGTGGTGATGGTAGATTCTTGTCATTAATTTCATTGGTTGACAATTGACTCAAGCTATCGAGTTTTTTAGTACCATTTTCATTGATACTAGCAATTTCACCATCACTGCCGTCGTTACTGACATTATGACAGTTGTTTTCAGAAATTTCTAATTTATTCTCAAATGAATTCTCATAATTTTTAAACAAGTATGACTATTAGAACCACCTTCATCTTAGTCCGTTCAAGAAATTCTTAAACGACTTGTGTGAATCTTCCTAGGGACGTTATTGGGGTTTATAGGCTAGTTTTGTACAGGATAGGTTGTGACTGTAGGGCCAGTGTTTGGGGGGGGGGGGGGGGGGAGGGGGGGGGGGGGGTGGTGGAGATGAAGAAACAAGAAGAAATTCATGTTTATATTGAGAAACAACTAAAAAGGCTCCACCATAATTCTTGTAGACAGCTCCAGAAGAAGTTAGTGACTAATTTTATTCTTCTGAATCGACAATTACTTCATCGAGTGATACAGTTTGATTTTGGTCATTAAGTTCATTAGATAGGTTTCTATTCTAAGACATTGAGACAATCTAAATACCGTCATTTGTGGCAAAAATTTCTGACATTTGCATTTTCACCATCTCCGTCATTGTCACGAGCACTCTTGCCCATAGGAATTATATTATTGCCGTTGTTTTCAAATTTTTCCTATAAATCATTTGCTGGTGAAATTTTCAACATATCATCAGATTCATCCAGTTCTTAGCAATCATATGGTGGTATTTCTTCATTACAAGTTTTAAACCAACGTGACTATTAGAACCGCATTACTCTTTTATATGTTTTAGAGATTCTTAAGCAACTCATATGAATCGTGCTAGGTACGTTTTTGGGCTTGTGGGGGTAGGTAAGGGTATAGAGTAGGGTGGGTGCTTTGAGGGGATGAAGTAAAAAAAAAAAAAAAAAAAATTTCATGTTGATGTTGAGAAATAGAAAAAAGGCAATGTGATTGTTATGGTAGAAATTGAAAATGCATTTGTCAACTAGGATGGTACAAATAAACTTTGATTTTTGCCATCGTGCTCAAGTCAACTTTTCATGCATATGGACCGAACCTATGGATTAATTATCAAAAGCCACCTATACCACTTGAGGGTGTAATTATCCTCCATGTGTTGAAGCAGCAAATAAGTCACTATTCTTTTTTGTGGCTGTGGACACATGAGCAATCAGATGAGAATATGTTTCTTTTCATTTTTAATCCTTTCATTTTTATTTTTATTTTTAATTCAAAATCGGGTGATAAATGGATTGAAGAGTTTTTGGACTATTTTGTCCTTTTAAAGTTGAGCATGTGAGGTGAAAGCACCCACTTAGTCCCTGTTTAGTTTAACTAAAATTAGATTTTTTTTTTTTTTTTTTTGTTGATTTTGATAAAATATGTAGTTGAAAAGTTGTGAATTACGTAAAGTGTACAATTGAAATTAATTATTGAATTTGATTTAAATTTTTACCATTTTTTTTAGCAAAATCAAATTGGGGCTTAAATTCGTCAACATATCATGATGAGAACAATTGAGCCTAGAAGTAAAGAGTCAAGACTAGTTTCACACATGTCCAATAAGATTTGACACTATTTTACCTTAGTTATCAACCTACCGCGGTACCGCCACTCTTCTTGTTTACCTGAATTTTCACGCTTACGTAATTATTTTTTAAAACAGTAGGGGATCCAAATTACCTCCAACACCATTACTAGATTATAGTAAAACATCCATACATATTCCATCCCAAGAAGATAAAAGATTATATATGGATTCACACCCACCTCCCTCATGTGTAGTCTATAAAGGCACATCCATTGTATTTTGTTTTTTAACTCCTATTTTTGGTAGATTTTGAAAAAAAAAATGATGAAATGTATAGTTAAAAAGTTATGAATTTTATGAGATATGTGATTAAATTTAATTGTTGATTTTCACTTCAATTAAAATCGAAATTTTTAATTTCCATGAAAGGGGGCTTAATTTTTTAGTCTACCGTGCACGGAATGAAACACGAGAAATTGTTGGGTGGGGGTGAATGGTATGATACCACTCAAATGTTGCACATCACATCATAACACTCTTTTATCTAATTGTGTCGAGCAGGACAAATTGCAGTCACACCCCCTAACACATCATCTTTTATAGTTTTAACCCGACTTGAACACAATGATTAGATGGAGTCAGTGCATATCCTATGATCACAGACTATCTCGGAAGGGTGTGATCTAAATCATTTTAGCTCGTTATTTTAGTGCAAATATTCCCCGTTGAATATTTTGGTGTAAAAGATGACGTGTAAGATTCTTATTTATGTAAATTGATTTCTTTAAATTTTGTAACGAGTCTTTTGGAATACAATATAGAGAGAGTCTCAAATTTGAAAATTGATGATGAATTTGACATGATATCCCTAATCTCCATTAACTCAAAAAATATATGAATATAGAAATAACACCATGGGTACTCTAGAGTCCGTTAATAAATTCTGAAGAAAGAAAAGAACTATACGACATCTATGTATCCACATAAAAATAAAGTCAAATCGTTAATCTTTATTAATTAACTTAAGAGGGGTGGGATTCAAGAAACTTGACATTAAAAAACAGAGAAAAGATTTACAACTCAAATATTCCAAAGGACAAAAGAGCAAAATGCAAAAGTTCCCCACCACTTGAACAAAGAAGATTGTGACCTTGATCCTTGCACCAAACCCATATTATCATTCAATTACCAAACTATATTATATTAAAAGCAAAATTATATCACAAATTATTTTCAAGAAAAATGGAAATATAATTCACAGTAGAATTTTTAATTTTATTTTTTTGTTTGAATGAATTCACAGTGGAATATTCATAAGGACGGAGAATATGTTCGAAATTACCACAAAAAAAAAAGATAAAAGAAAAGAAAAGAAAAGAAAAGATAAAAAAACCCGTTTAGCTAGGGCGAGACTGGCTCGAGCCAGGCTGATTAATAGGACCACCAGAAGCCGCAGCCGCGCTGGAAGAAGAAGAAGCGCCGCTGGAAACAGAAAGCAGCTCCGTCAAAGCGCTCATGGCTCGGACTTGCATTTCAAGAGCGGCTATATAATCAGTAGCCTCCTCTAAAATCACCGGCAAAGGCTCTTTTCGGCAACCGGGAACCAATCGGCCAAGAACGCGAACTTTCCGGTTAACCGCCGGTAAACTCTTCGATTTCAAACGGAATACGCTCACTTTTGATTTCTTATGCGGCCGGCTGTTCCCTGTGGTAACCACCATCACATTTCTCTGCCGTTTGGTGATGTTATTCTTCTTTAGAAACTTGAGCTTGAGCCGATTCGTGAGAATCGCGCGGCTCCAGCGTGACCTGCCTTTGGCTGTGGTGGCTAGTGCTCTATCAGCGGCCTCACGGACAGCTCGGCCGCCCTTAGGAGTGGTGGTTTGAGCTTGTGAGCCGTTGTGTCGGACATGGCGCAGAGCTTGAAGCAGCTTTGATGAATAAATTTGTTGCTGAGATTCGGATTTCCATTCGATAACAGAATTTTGATTCTGATTATTATTCAAATTACCTCCATGGTTTTGGCTTTGGATTTTCTTCTTCCTTCTTCTTCGAATCGATGATCTCTCGGAACTCACCACCGGATTTGAAGGCAGCGATGGAGTCATTTCTACATCCATCTCTATGGATATATTTATTCAGGTACGGAAATAGAACCTATAGATTCAATTGAAAGGATAAATACCGAGTTAGAATCGAAAGTATTGGTAGATTCAAATTCAAAGAAAGCATCTCGTGAAGGAATGATATTAATGCGATTGATAATCGATAATTAAGAATTAGCAATAAATAAACAGATAATTTATGGTTGAGCAACCTCGCTACAAAAAGTATTACGCAATTTCTGTCAATACATCGCATAAGGAACTAATAACAAGGAATGAAAAGAACTAATTGATTCAACAAAAGCCTCCTGCTACACATAGAATTAGAGTTTCAGGATCAAATAAATTTTAATTTGAGATCTCATTTGTACACTCTATCGTTTATACTTTATCATCAATGGAAAAAAGAGCGATGAACTGGAAAATGAATCTGAAACATTCTTCAGAACAGTACTAACGCAATTGCAGTTTGCAAAGATACAACAATAGAACAAATATGAATTGATATTTTCATGCTGATATTAAAAACTTAACGTGAATCATCATCACCTTTAAGAAATTGAGAAACTCTCAGTCTTGTATTTTGATTGTTTCACTGCAATATCCAAAGAAATTTATTTACACATGCGTGTATATAAATAGGCCGCGGTGGTGGTGGTGGAGGAGGAGAAACGGCGAGGACGAGTGAAAGGGGAGGCTTTAAGATTGAATGATGGCAGTGTTAGAGCAAATAATTAATGGCTTCTCTTTTTTAATAAAAGTGTGGCAGTGGCTTTTTGGGCCATGTGGTGGGTAGGGCCCAGAGGGCCCATTCACATGTGCGCTATCTGTCTCCGTTACTCCTGACTTCTGTTTTAACTTTTAATTACTATTTTCCCTTCTTCTTTTTTTCCAATATTTCATTTTTCTTTTTCTGTATTTCTTGTTGTTGACAAAATTTTTAATAAATTTTAATAAAAATTAATGAAATGTACGATTGTAAATTTAATCGAAATAGTGGGCCTCATATATTTGAAGTTTGATCAAATCAAAGTTTTGTATATATTTGTACATCCATTAATTACAAAGGTAATCGATGAAGAAAATTAATCAGTGAATATTTCATTTTCTTTTTAGTTATTAGTCAATACAATTTCAAATATTATATACGGTATCATCGAGTCTTGTTTAACACTGTATATAGTCATTCTCTAGATAGTTGAAATGGCTTCAATTTTTTGTTTTCTTTTGTTTGAGTTTGAGGTTGAAGGAATTTTTGCGACATTTGCTAGAGTTCAAATAACTCGATAGTTTATATTGTATATAAAAAATTGTTAACCAATTAAATACTTCAAACACAAATTAATCGTTTTCGACCAATGTGCTATGACCTAAGTTATGTATCAAATTTGATAAGAATAAGTGTGTTTGGAAAGGCTTTCTATAAAATGAGTTGTTTGGTCGCAATTAAAGAAGTCGATATTGACAAAAAAATAAAAAATAGAGAAGAAGAAGAAGAAAAAGTTAAGCTTTTTTTTTTTATTTCTTAATAACCAACAACTGATTTTCTTCATAATGATAACTGGACAATTTCTGTCCCGTTTTTATATTTGTGCATCCATATATTGATAAATAATTATGAAGTTCGACAAATTTTGATTGGACAAATTGACATAACCTTAAGGATCAATGGAGAAAGAAGAGAAGAAAGCATCAAATAATTGGAGGATCACTAATTTAATAATAAATTATATTATTAGTCTTTGGTTGGAAACATCACAACTCACATTAGGGTTAATTAATTAAACAAGAATATATATGTGATCATTTAATTATAATTTTCATTAAGATAACAAAATGCTTATTATTTTAACTTATAATTAGCTTTTTAAAAAGAAAGACAGCCTGTTAATATATAAGCGCGAGGGCATTAACCCTATAAAGATGCTAAAGGAGAATATTNTTGGTGTGTAGCTTTGTTTAAACAAATGCTTATTATTTTAACTTATAATTAGCTTTTTAAAAAGAAAGACAGCCTGTTAATATATAAGCGCGAGGGCATTAACCCTATAAAGATGCTAAAGGAGAATATTAATTTGCTAGCTTCTTCAATTTACATAAACAAAGCTAGGTATGTGACCTTTGCCTTTTTTCTTTCTACTTCATTTGATCACCACCACAATAATACACTAAACTACATTTTAAATAAATTTAAAATTATATACCTAAGTTTTTTTTAATTATTCTGACCGATTCATTATTGTAACCACTGAAAGTTGCACTTCAACCAAAATAACCATATTTTTTTCGCTATGCATCTTTTGATGTTTTCTATTGATAATGCATGAAGAAAATCTCTTTAAATTATACATATTCGCACGTCTCAATGTCTATGTCATCTTTTCTCGATGAAATTCCAATGAAATTAAAGATTGTTTTCTGCAATGTTCTAAAATGCGTAATGCGTTGCGATGCGTCGAGGTCGAGAATCAAGAATCAAAAGTTTAGGTGTGTCAATGCGAAGAATAAGCGACATAATGCGTTTCGTATTTTTAAGGCATTAAATATATTTTTATATAAAAAAATAGAGTTTTTTACCAAAAAAATAAAATAAAATTAGGCGGCATAATGCGCCGCCTAGGCGGAGCATTTTAGAACAAAAACGCATTTTTCGCGCATACCCCGAATTCGACGCGTTTTCTCCGCGCGTCGCGCCTAGGCGGCGCATTTGCGTGCATTTTAGAACATGGGTTTTCTGCGATCCTTTTAAATGCAAATTCCTTTTAATTATAATGTTCGGTTCATTATTATATTTACTGAAAGTTGCAGTCCAACCAAAATAACCATATTATTTTTGCTCTACATTGTTTGATGTTTTTATTGATAACTCGTCAAAAATCTCTCTTTAAATTACCTATCACACGTCTCAATATCTTCTTTTCTCGATGAAAATAAAAGATTTTTTTATCCAATAATTTCTATAGATGAACAAATGAGTTTAACCTAGCCAAGCATGATAAAATTTCAGTTTGTAATCATAGACAGACATAATCCCCATTATTACAGATGTCAAGGTTCCATGTATATTTCCATTAAATTGCATTATCAGCCTTCAGGCATCATGCTTTGCCCCCCTACCATGAGACACCATTAAACAACTAAATTTAATTAACTAAGCAGCAAAAAATGAGGGAGGCATGTTTATCCAATAAAATGGAAGATAATTAGGAGGAAATAATGTGTGTTTGGTGCAAGGTAATTTGGGTCACAATCTTCTTTATTCGCGTGGTCACAATGAAACTTTTACATTATGTGCTTTAAATTATTAGAGTTTTCCCAATAGTTTCTTGAATCAGACATCCTCATAAGTTCATTAATAAAGAGCAACCAATTGCTTTGGACTTTTGCAAGTGATATTTATGGTATCGAATCTAGTTTGCAGATTTAACACGATTACAAATAGTACTTGACTCGTTATCAAATTGTTTTTATGTGTCGTGTGATAGTTTTCCGAAGAAAACTTTTGAAAAAATTGACAAACGAGTTCGTTATAAACCCTTAATATGGATGTTAAGAATCGTTAGTTGAAATGTATTTATTATCGATTAGGGTATTTTTTGTCCGTTATGTTTTTACATTATTCATATATCTTTTTCTCTATTGGTTGAAGAGAAGTCGTGAAATTTCTATCTTTAAATTTTTTTTAAAACTAGTCCATAGTAGTGGTGGATATGAGTGTTTTCACAAAATCAGCACTTCTATGCGCATGAAAATCTAGAGAAGTAAAGTTGTGGACTATAGAGGTCTTTTGGGTCCTATCTATATATAGGAGACAATAGCCATTTGGCTAAATAATTAATATTTTACTTTCTCAATTATATTAATGATGGTGAGTGAATAGATCATATTTTTTGTCAAATTACCAACAGAATAGGAATTTAACAAATTGTATTATGTTCTTTAGTTGATATTTAAAGTACTGATTTGAAGCAATCTGCTATCACTAGATTACAATTATTCACTCCGACATAATTTTTATGACGATCAATGACACTAACTATACGATTGGCTAAAAAATCTATTATAAACACTTGTGTTCGAAATGGGTACTTTACAAGAAAGGAACTACTTTTACGAAAGAAGGGTACATAACTTCTATTCGAGCAGTTTATATACCTGCTAACGATTTGACCTACCCTGCTCTTGCTATGACGTTTGTACATTTAGATGTTACTCACTCCGTCCCAATTATATAGGCTTGTTTCGTTTTTCACACGGATAAGAAAGCTTCTTTAATGTCATTGAAAAATTAATTTTTGTCAAAATCTATCCTAATTTACCCCTATTTAATTTTCAGTATAAATTACTGTTGGAACTAATAAAGAATTTGAATGATGTAACATGATGAGAGTTGTTTCATATTTCCAAGAAGTGGGAAATGTGTTTATTTGGATGATTTCAAGAAATTGACATATTAAGTGAGGAAAATTTATAAAAGAACACAACAAAATATTTTATATTAGGAAACGAGCCTATATATTTGGGACAAGAGAAAAATGAAACTTAGCCTATATAATTGGGACAGAGGGAGTATTACTTTACTATCAAAAGTCTTAGTTGCCAAGGGGTCTATCCAGCCAAGTAGATTAGAGGGACACAGGGGGGTGACATGGATTTCATCACCATAATCTATGGTCTGTTACTAGATATGAATATGGACAGTTGAAAATTGATGAAAACCACAATGAATGCACATAGAGAGGACTCTAAAGTCAAAATAGTGACACACCACATTTCAATTGGTTTCATAAAATCCCTACTTTTTTCTGTTTTTAAGAAACGGTTTGGATTTGTATTAATTACACTGGATTGAATAGCATGTTGACTAGCGGTGTGGTGGCCGGTCCGTCAACGATTGTGCCGTAACCAGACTTACCGTAAGGTTGTACTTGTGCTAGCATCGACTCTAGAGATTGTGTCTCTATTGATCGGTAATAATATTTTAAAATAAATTTAGAATTCTTTCAGTTTAAATTCTAAAAAAGACATAGACTCGACATTACCTAAAATAAGGTAAGACCAACCAACATTATTAGATAAAATATTTGTGCATGCATCTATTAGATTGTGAATGATTGGTTATGATGATAGCCATGTTGTTACAAGTTCAGTTCAGGGGCCAAGTTTTCATCATTTTCAATAACTACAACGGCCATAGTCTTGGTTCTCTTCAACATTATTTTACTTACAAGAAAAATCACATTGGAGAAAATAATATTATATCTTTTATATATATACATGTGAAAATTTTAATGATATTATAATTGTTGAACTCCGTTTAACGGGCAACAATGTTTTTCATTTCATGTCCAATGTTGAGAAAAATAATTTTTTTTGTAATAAATTGTTTTGGATACGAAGTTAAGAAGAAGAGATTAAATCCAATAGATAATAATCACAAAAATCGATAACTAGTTTGAATTTAGAATATGTTAAACTAGCCTCACAACTAGATCGGCTCGTATGACAAGAAAATTTGAATACAGGCGAGAAAGCAATCCGATTATTTTGAAAAACTATAAATTTCGAATGGTTTAAAATAAATTCATGACTGGTTGGTTTATACTCAAAATTGGCAAATTCACCGTCAAAACATGCTCATTCTCACCCTCAAGTTATGTTTATTTATTTAATTTTCGACTGGACCCTGTGACGATTTATCTTTTTCGAATAGATGTTCGAGAATGATTTCTAAAACGAAGATCATATTTGATATGGAATTGGAATAGATATTTTCTAGATAAATCTAGCTTCATCTTTAAAAAATCTTGATTTGGTTGCGTATTATCTCGAAACATTGAACATAAAACTTATTAATCACAAAAGTTAAAGGGATAGAATCCCTAAAACATGTCCTTAATCATAATTCGACACATTAACTAATTGAATTAGTGGAATCCACAGCTAGTCTGGTGCTTTACATCAATCAAAAGGAACAACGCACATGGCTTCACCCCTATAATTGGGGCCCAAATTAATAAAATATAAGTTTGACAGTTTCAATAAAGTGTTTAATCCAGTTAGCAGAAACTGTGCGAAATGCATTGCAAATTTGGAATGTGGGTTCCACACAGCATGAATTCAATTGCAGACACGAGGATGATTGGTTGTAAATTTTGTATACGATGCGATCCCGAATGATGGATTCGTCGGAATAAGCTTCGTGGCACCTCCGATTGCCTGAAAAGGACCGGAAAATGGGAGAACAACTATGGTAGTAGTACATTCCTGGCCACTGATCGAAAAAGGTGGTTTTAAAATTAATGTACAAAAAACTATCACTTCACACAATGTCAAACTTGATATACATGTAACAAAGATGATCTGAGAATTAGTATTGTAAAAAAAAGATGAATAAAGCTAATTGTACATCCTTTGTTGACAACTAGTTTTATAATTGATTTCAAAAACAGTTTTTTAAATAAATGGATTTGATGTTTGACAAGTCACATGTTGTAAACGAAGTAGTAAACATGATTATACAAGTAGCATGACTCAAGGAAGATATAAAGCAGTAAAGCTACTTGCATTTACCGTCTACGCATACGAGGGTAGAGTCATAAAATGATGTTAGGCTAAGCTAAAATTTAAAAAATTCTAAATGACCCCACGCCACAAGAAATCGGGTTTAGGAGACTAAGCTCATGGCATTTTACGACAAATAGTGTGCGGCACTCAATGGAGTAAGAGAAGTCTAGATGATCACCATAAGATGTTCCACTAAATCTTTGTAGTTTTTCTTATCAAATAGAAAATCGACACTAGAAAATATAAACTGATAGAATCATGATCAACATAAGCAAATTATACATATTCACCAATGAAAAACTAATAAATTACCAATGAGTATAGTTTTAAAGAACTTTGACGGCACGTCTTTCCAAACAATTGAAAACTTTAACCGAAACATCCCATCAATAATACACTGCTATACGTAAATGTTCTCGAAATACTAGTAGGTGTAGGCATCAATCTTTTATACCACCATATTCCATAGTGAGTGAGGAACCCATCCAAGCGGACCCAGCACCTGGTGAGGGGCGAGGTCGCCCGTGCTAGATCCGTCGGAGTCTTCAATAGAATCAATACCGCCGATAATCAAAGAGCTTATCTTAACATTTGTGTCAGTTGCAGAGCCAGAAGAAGAAGGGAAGAAAAATATGAAAATTATGAATTTGGGCTCCTTTTTTTGGCCCTTTTGTTTTGGGCTAAAGAGAGTTGGGCCTTTTTTTAAATATTAGGCCCAATAATTGGCCAATCCATGGTCCATGGGATGGATAATACCTATTACCCGGCAGCTTACTGTTAGCAATTACCAAACGTGAAACGTCTCCAAACCCTTCACTCCTTCAGACTTCGCCGCTTCAGTCTATTCTTTGCTTCACCTTCTCAGTTCTCCCTGCTCTGCTGCCGACGATGTTGGATGATTCATTACGTTGCCTCTGTCCACTAAAGGTATTCCTTTCACGCCTTTCTCCGTGTTAATCCATCTGTAAGTCGTAAAAGAATTGTTTGTCCAATTTAGTCGAATTAATTTGATTACGTATAGTTAGTAGAAACTTAATGATTCTACAATTTTTTGCTTTAGTTATAATTCATGGATTTACCTTTCCCACATTGTTTTGATTAACGACTTATATGAAGTTAGTGACTTAAGATTTGATCCAAATTTTTGTTTGTTGATCCAGAAATTTTTTGTTGCTATAGGAAATTTGGTGATAAATGAGTGAATCAGGAATGTTATTTGATAAAATCAAGGAAGGAAAGAGATTGAATCTGGAAATAATGGAACAAAAATTAACAGACAGAAAGGGAAAG
>CAIGRT010088505.1:0-10263 GCA_903798405.1 Fraxinus platypoda
GGCAAACGTGGAAATTAATTCAAATTTCATGTCAGTTGGAAAATAAAAATCCACCAAATCCATATGAATTCGTTTTTCAATAAAATAAAGAAAATGTAACTTAAAGTAGTTGTACCTTGGAATTCGATTTTCATTTTCATGTTGCAATCAAACGGTCAAAGTGAAATTCGTTTTCCTCGAATATGACATTTTCCATGAAATTCGTTGTAATCAAACAGGGCCACATTGTACTATAATGTTGTCTATTAGCTCGACCCACATCAGTCCATAGGAGGAGAAATGTGGCACAAAAAAAATAAATAGTAATTTTTACTATTTTACTTGATATTTTTCTTTTTAAATTCTTGCATATTGACCATATAGTCCAATTCCCAGGCAATAAACTATTTGGTTAATTTTAATTTTTTTGGAGGGTACTTGATTAAAAAGTGAGGAAGGAAAAATTACGAATTTAATAGAATGTGTGGTTGAAAATGATTTTAGGAAAAAATAATTTTAGAAAAATCTCTTTTAAACGACTTAAGTTTTAAAATAAATAATTTTGTCAACTAATGAAAAAATGAATTACTTTTTTAATTTTAAAGCTTTGGCGAATTCCAATTGAACCAATCCTATATGTCTTTCCAAACACTGCCATGTTGTTTGGGCAAAACCCTTATTAGCCGCCACCCAAAAACTAGAAAACGTGAAAGAAGGGAATATCCAGGAATCAATCTCTCCCCTCTCAACTCAATAGGAGTCTCGGGGACTGCCAAATTTTCTCTTAAAATTCCTATTAACTGGTCATCAAATTCGTCCACTCCATTTTCTCAGCGAAGAATGGCGGCCACTTTCTCGTCGGACGACATTGTGATAAAGTCGCCGACCGATAGGCGACTGTATAGATACATACAACTTCCTAATGGTTTGTCTGCTCTGTTGGTTCACGATCCAGAGATTTACTCGGACGGAACCATGGAAGCTTCGAAAAATAGCGAAGACGAGGATGAAGAAGAAGAGGATTTCGAAGATGAAGATGAAGACGATGACGATGACGAAGAAGATGAAGATGAAGATGAAGATGAAGATGAAGAGGAAAATGGAATGAAAGGCTCGGCTGAGAAGAAGGTCAGTTTTGCTATTTGGATGTACAAAAACTGGATAGTTTTTTTTTCTTTTCCTGAATGTATTGTTAGTTATTTTACTTGTTTTTTTCGAAGTTGTGGAAAGTGAGGTTGTTGAGTAATTGAGATTGGTATCTTTAGCTTTTGGTTGATTTTCTCAGGCAGCGGCAGCAATGTGTGTCAGAATGGGAAGTTTTTCGGATCCACACGATGCACAGGGCCTAGCACATTTTTTAGGTTTCTTCCTTGACTTTGCTTATGTTTTTATAGTTTGTGCATTACAAGTCAAATAGTTATTCATTTTTTGAACAAATTGTAGACAAGAAAAAAAATTTAGATAAATTAGAAGAATAGGAAAAAAAGAGTAAACATCTTGCAATCACACGATGAGATTTTTTAGCTACTGTTAATTACATCCATCTGATAAAAAACACTATAGAAACAGGACATTGACGCTTTAAAGGTAAGGACATGGATACTTCGATTTAAAATACTTCAAAATTATACATCTATAGTTATCTTTATTTTATTCATTTTATTTTTTTAATAAATTTCTCTTTTTAGCTTTCGTATTAATCTCTGCAGGTACATATTTTGATTGCAAGGGGTGGCTATGTGCTGTATTAGGGTAATTTTGGGTCATACTTTATATTCCTAGAGCCAACTAAAAAGAACTAAGCCTTTTCCCAAACGCTATTAAGTGTGCAAATGACATAAAATTTTAATGCATTAACTATTAACAAATACATACGTTATTTATTAAATAAAACACATTAAACACAATGTTGGTAAATTCTTTCTCAAATTAGTGATTTTCTACCCTAATTATTTGATAATTACATATTCTCTCATTTCAGATTCCAGATTTTACAAATTGGATCTTGCTAGGTTCTCAGTGTATTAGTGCCATTCCTAACACTTAGCAACAAGGGGAAAGTGATTGAAATTAAGGCGACTAGAAAATTCGTTAAATACTACATTGATTTATCCCATTGAACTAACAGAGAACTTGGTACTTTAGTTCATTTCAAAGGTATTCTAATAAGTGTTGATGGAATAGTTTTACCAAAAGTAGTTAATAAATATCTGTAATTCCTTTGTAGAAGGCTGAATTTTTGTCAAAATAAGAACAAAAGGTGTAGTACTAACAATCAACAACCGCGGTGCACCCAATTCATGTGTCAAATTTCGTAAATTGGAGAACAATGGTTTGATGACTGATTAGTAACAAATGTAAGAATGAATAGCCAACTTCTTTTTCCTTGTGTCCAAATATGGAGAAGATTGTTTTATTACTTTTGTACATTCATACCTCGTAATCGAACTTGATAAAGTTAATATTGTATGCAATATAATGTACAGGCTCTTGACTCTAACACTATATATTGAAAGACATCAAAGGAGTTTCATCCTCTCCAAGACCAAATTGAAGAACAATCCTTCCTTCTGTTTATTTTTATCAGACTAAAACAAAAATGTCATTTTGGAGAGTTTGGAGTTTTCACCATCTGCCTTCAGAAATGATCTCTTTGTTTGCTTCGTTGTTAATCTAATATTTATTTAGTCAAATAACACATGCATGCATAATTTAGTCTCTCTCTCTCTCATGCGTGTCCTATATTATTTGTTGCCATATAATAGAAGAAGAGTATGATATTCAGTTAGCTCAGGCTGTTAGCTCAAAGCTTATATCAATTTTCATGTCAAACTTGTGGGCTCGCTTTCAAGAATAAAAAATTGTATAATTTCAATCCTTGAGGAAAAAAGCTTGCAGTAGTTTGACTTTGAGCCAAGTATGGGATGAGGAAAGATTGACTATGTTGGCTTAATTGATATCCCTACTGCAGTGCTGAACTCTATGAAAGCTGGGTTCTTTTTGGGCCATTTCGAAAAAAGTTATTGAAGTCTTTGTGTTAGAACTGGTTGACTAAAGCAGTGATTTAATGGTATTTTCGACTATAATATGGTATAATCTGCCCGTCTCTCACTAACTCGTTCTTTGTAATAATAGTCTGGTCAAGATGATATAAAGGTACAAATAATGTGAATATGAGGATAACACTGTATTTGTTTGCGGGAAGGAGAAAATATGGTAGAGTTTTAGCATATTTTGCATTATACTTAAAACACAACTTACGTTGCAAGTTCATTGCAGAGCACATGCTTTTCATGGGGAGCACTGAATTTCCAGATGAAAATGAGGTGTGTTGGCTTATCCTGTTCCCTATGCCTGATTTTACATTTTTACTTAAGTGTGCATGTCACTTTGCATTGACTGAACACCAAAAAATTCCTAAAATGGATAAAAAACAGAAATTTTCTATTTTTGCCAGAAGTGATGCAAAGTCAAATATCATGATCTCTTCTTATTTTGAAGTTTGTTTGATCTGTAACTCGTGTCGTAAACTGTAATGTAAAATCTTCCCTGATGTAATCAAGATAGCTATTTGGCCTGCAAGATTGACTCTTCTCTTTGCTAGTATGACAGTTACTTGTCTAAGCATGGAGGCTCATCAAATGCATATACAGAAACTGAGCACACATGCTACCATTTTGAAGTGAAAAAAGAGTTTCTTAAGGGTGCTTTGATAAGGTAAAGGCAAATTTATGTACTTTGTAGTATTAAGAGTGTGTTTGGTGGATATTATTTTGGAAGAATGTATTTTGGAATAGTAGATTGATGGAGAATGTGTGGTTGAAAAAGAAGGAAAAGTTATTGGTGTCATAGAAAATATTATTTTATTGAAGAATGTGTTGTTAAAAAAGAAGGAGAAGTTATTGATGTGATGAAAAATATTATTTTATTGAAGAATGTGTGGTTGAAAATGAGTAGAAGAATGAAAATGAAAATTTTAATGTTTTACCAAACAGAGCATAAAAGGGGATTTCCCCATCCATGAACTTTTTCATATGTATTCATGAAACAAGCCACAGAATATGCTGTTATACACATAATGATAATCATGTGCACCTATGGATGTATATAAGATGATGAACTGTGTTTGATCGTGTTTCCAATTTTACTTTTCCTTGAATCAGGATAACATTTCGGACAAAACGATTGTACCAATTAATTAATTTATTAATCCTTTTCTCTTATTTTCTTGTACTTTTGTCTATTAGATTTAGTGAAACACATAATAGCCTTGAAAATGAGTCCTGTGCTTCTCATAGTAATGAAGCGAATTCTTAATTTTTTATTTGTCCTAAGCTTCTGTGTTCACAATCAATTTCTTTTTGTTGCGTCGTCCGTCTAATTTTCCACAAATTCCCTTCTATCTTCCAAGTTAATACTTCGTAACTATCTTTCTACCTTTCTTGGAAGTATTGCTTTATTGGACAGAATTTCGTTTTAGATTTTGTATTATGATCTTCTTCTTTACATTCAATTGTGCCATACATCTGTTATTTGTCAATTAGCTTTGTCAATTAGCTTTCATGCCAATAATCATCACAACTGCATAATGACACATATTACGTGGAATTTTTAATATATTATTATTTTTATTTAATTCTTCCACCGGTTTCTTTTGACTCCATGCATTGCTCATTTGCTCTCATCTATAGTGCAATGATTTAGGTCTCTCCCTCCCTCAATGTGCCAGAGATGGTGTTTTAGAATATTGAAATTTGTTCCTGCTCTTCATGGTTTTTATCCTTAAAAATTCCACGAGATTGTTGTTAGGTAGCTTGTGGGCTTTTAGCTCTGTCTATGGTTTTCAGAAATTTCAAAATTTCTGTATGTATTTTTTGAAAAAAACTAAACAGCTCAAAGCACATAGCATTCTTGCACTCTTTCACAAGGAATGGAGAAAGATGGAAACAAAATTCAATATCATATGGAAGTCTTCTTTATTATCACGTAAATGTGTCCTTTCTCCTTTCTATCTATTTCTGCCATAAGCATGCTTTTATAGTTGCAGCATTTTCTGTTAATTAGTATTATCTCGATGTTTTTGAGAATTTTTTTTTGTATCGTTATAAATTTTCCTTGCACTTTGATGGAAGATGAATTATCCTGCGCACAGCCGAGTCACACCTAAAGGCATACAGAAGAAAATTGATTCTTTTTCATTTGAGTTAATGAACCTTATGACAAGTTCAACTGAGGCTGGTGGTTTGAGACTATGTTAACCTAGAAGTTTTATGATCTAAAAGCCAAATTTGAATCTAGGAGTAAGACGTGCTCTCAGTGTAGATTAGATTGATTGTTCAAGATTTTGATTTTAGGCTGCATTTCTTAGCATTGTAAAGATTCAAAATCCAGTTATTTGATATATGTATATATATATATATATCTTGGTTAATTACTGCATATGTTCTGTTTCCATATGATACCAAAGTCTTAGTTTTAAAGCAGTTTTGTTTATTTATCCTTTACTGTATTAATGTTGATCCATATGATACCAAAGTCTTACTGTTTTCATGTTTCAGATTTGCTCAATTTTTCATTTCTCCTTTGATGAAAGCTGAAGCCATGGAAAGGGAGGTATTAGCTGTGGATTCAGGTTTCTTATCTTTTCTGTCTCAGTTGTCTCAGAAATTTACTCTGAATAGATTGTTAATTTCTATTGTTGCTGACTCGAAGCTGGATTTTCTAATTGTTGCTGACTCGAAGCTGAATTTTCTATTAACATATTACAATTTGGGTCAGAATTTAATCAGGTTTTACAAAATGATTCCTGTCGTCTGCAACAGTTGCAGTGCCATACATCTGCCCCTGGTCATCCTTTCAACCGATTCTTTTGGGGTATGTTTCACACGATCATTATTAGTTTATTTTTTGTCCTGAGTCCATAATTGGTGCTACATCATTATTTGTGAGGTTTTCACTCGACTTCTTGTAGGGAATAAGAAGAGCCTGGTTGATGCTATGGAGAAGGGAATTAATTTACGGGAGCATATTGTGAAATTATACAATGATAATTATCATGGTGAATTGATGAAGTTAGTTGTCATTGGAGGAGGTAAGTTTTTCATTCCTACAATGGTAAGAAATTGGATTGACGTGAAAGGTTTTTTGCTGGCCATATTAATATAGTTGAAATTTATTATCTTCATTTAATGCATTTTTTTTCCTTTCGAAATAAAATTGCGTAGTTTGGTAGAATTTAGTTACCTGGAGATTCAACCTCACAACTCAACCTTGTGACTCCCTCTTCATTCCTTCGGCTAGCAATACTGAAGGCAATATAATTTTAAGCAAGCTTTGGGAAATATCTTAAATGATGATCAATTATGTATATGTGAATAATAAGCAAGTCAACTCTACCTGTCAAAATCATATCCCACAATTATATGGGTTTTAAGTATCCTTTCCTTCCTCTGCACTCTATTAGTTTACTGTCTTTCTCAAAGTTAACCCATGAAGGCTCAGTACTCCAATGGATGCTATCTTAATTAATTCATGTACTTTCACATTCTTTGTGGTCCCCTAAACTCATTTCCTTCCCCTCTCTGACTCTCTTTTTCCACCCAAGTAGCTTAATACCTCTTGGCATCTATTTTCCGTTGAAGCATAACAGATCAAGAGAGAATATAGTTGGGGAAATGTTTTAGACAACCCTGAGAATTGACACTTGTTTATATTAATCAACGTGGCGTGGTTATAGTTGTATCCTTCAACACTTCACATCAAGTTGGACCACATTCTTCTTAATCCAGCGTCTCATGTTATTTGACACTTACTATTTTAGGAACTTGTGCAAAGAACCCACTTGCCAGGTCGGAATAACAGTATCGTTTAGAAATTTATCCTATTGTCCATTTAATTGAAATCATTTTGAATGCACGTGATTGAGAGTAGAGGGCAGATTCAAAATTAGGGGAAAAATAAGAGTTGGAGAATAGATAAGAGAACTAGTGAAGCACGTGTGTGCTAACCTCATACAGTTGAAACTTGATAAACCCCTCTCCCAAGTGAATCAAAAACATTTTAGCAGCAATGAGCGGGGGAAGGAGACCTACTGCACAATATATATTTTTCTCTCTTTTGTATATTTCTTAGTGTAGTCTGTCTGTTTATTATTTTCTTCCCAAGAATACTTTTCTTTTAAGTCAAAGCAAAAGAATTCTTGAATAGTTGGTAAGTTGTTTCATTTGTTTAGTAGTTAATAATTTACTATGTTGATCCATATTAAGTTTCTAATCACTCCAATAGTATCATCAATTTATATGAATGCATTTCCATACTATTCCATTATAAGTATTAAGCAGGTGAAAATAATATTAGAACTTTGTTGAATAAAAATAACTCCCTTTGGTATTCTTTGTGCATTCTTACATGAACCGATACATCCATTTCTATTTTCTACACGAACCAATTTTTGGTATAGCTTTTGACTGGGGCACCTAAAAAAGACTCACATTTGGCTTATTCTTTGTGAGAAAGCGTCCCAAAGAGAGCTTACCTATGACGAGTAAAGGTACCCTTTCAATGAGCTGTACTTTGGGTCCTAACCTAATAGGGTAGAGATATTCTCTCCATCCTTATTTCTGGAGCTTCTGGAGAACTCGAAAAAAAAAACCCAGCTGCATGCGTAATCAGGCGATGGTTGAAATTGGGGTCGCCTTCCCAATGTTATGTGGAGGTAGACAGTCCACAGGTTGTGAACTTGTTTCGTGGAAAAGAAGCAAAGATGGTATTTGGGAATAAGTAAAAGCTAACTCCATGCTAGCGTTGAAATGTTTTATCATGGATGTTTTACATAGTTTACGGTTTATTATGAGTATAATTCCGTATTTCTAAAAATTTTCAATTATTTTATTGGTTCATGTTGGGGCTTACACCTTAAAGCCTGTCAATGGCAAAGCACTGGCTACTAACAGGATAGTATTTATATTCAAAATTACAGGGGAGCATTCCCTATCATTATTCTTGACAAGTTTAGTGTAGAAGGAATCTGTGTGCTCTTTATGCGATTTTTTTATCTGGCATACATGATGAGATGGAAAAAGAAATAGAAGTCTGATTGCGTTGTCATTCTTTCTTGTTATCTTAACTGTTGAACTTCTGATATCTCCAGAGACTCTTGATGTCCTAGAAAGTTGGGTCCATGAATTGTTTGGCAGCATCAAAAAAGGCTCTGTGGTTATGCTAGAGACATGTTTAGACGTTCCTATTTGGAAAGCTGGCAAACTTTACCGGTTAGAGGCAGTTAAAGACGTTCATATACTTGATCTGTCATGGACATTACCATCCCTGCGAAAAGATTATCTAAAGAAGGCTGAAGATTACCTTGCTCATCTCCTTGGACATGGTAAGATGGTTTTCTGTTGGTATAAGTTCTTTTATTTGGTAGTCATTTCTCTCTTTTAGGAAATGACAGAACGTTTCACATTGGAAGACGTGGAAATTTATTACGTGTTTCTGCATCTGTTATTTGGTGTATTTTTATTAGTTTCACTTGCCTTGTGGCTTTGCTTTCCTCTATTTTCCACCTATGCTTCTTGATTTGGAATCTGTCGAAAAATGTGATAGATTTGGGGCAAAATGTCATTTGGTTCAATCGTCACTGTTGACCTTTTATTTTGTTTTTCCTTTTCAATATTTTTTCGAAGGGATTAAAAACAATTTGTACATAAAAACAGATTTCTACTTTTCTGTGCATTTCAGGCACTTACTAGAATTATGAAATACAATCCATGTTTCTACATCATCTCCTCCTCTTATCATGCTTAGCCTGCTATTTTTGCTTGCCATTTTCAGTCTTGTCAAATATTTAAGTTCCTTTATTCGTAGGAGCAGGTTTCTTGTTTAGAGCCTGTTTGGTATTCCTTCTCATTTTCTACAGTAAATCAATTCTCATTTTCAACCACACATTCTTCAATAAAATAATATTTTCCATCACATCAATACTTTTTTCTTCTTTTTCAACCACACATTTCCCATCATATCACTATTCAAAAATCAATTCTACTTCAATAAAATAATATTTTCCATCACATCAATACTTTTTTCTTCTTTTTCAACCCCACATTTCCCATCATATCACTATTCAAAAATCAATTCTTCCCCCAAAAATCCCTACCAAACACACTCTTATGTTTCTCCAGAATGAATTAAATATAAAATTCTGACTCTAGCCATTTCAGTCTAGAAAGGTCAATGAAATTTCACGGGCTTTTAATTTTATTGTCAATGGTATCGGAGTGGGATCAGCTATATATGTCGTGAGGAACTTGATTTGGAGTTCGTACTCATTTGAAAATCAATGGAGATAAGAATTAAACTCGACAGATTGATCCCAAAGTTCCTATCATAGGTAAAGTGCTTCTGAGGGTCCTGTGCCTGTATGTTGATGCTCTAAATATTTTTCATAGAAAACATAAGGACTTTGTTAAGTTTATTACCTGGCAGCTGATGAAATCGTATCACATCTCATCTAGAAAAAAGTATATTTATCAAGATAGTATCTTGTGCCTTCAATTTTGTTTACACTAGTCAGTTAGGCTTTCTTCTCTTATTTTACTCCGATTGAACTAAAATCATCATTCAACACATAGTTACTGCAGTTGAATACAATCTGCAGTAAAATTCACATTATGGAGAATTGGAGAGATTCGGATGGGAGAGGATTTATTAAAGTTTCTGTTAATGCAATCTAAGTTAAAAACACTCATTATAGAGAACTGGAGAGATCCAAGGGTAAGAGGGTTTTAATATCTTGTGTCTATCTTAATTTATAATTCTTTAAATTTGGAGCAGATCCCCATTGAAGTTGTCTTACTTTGTCCTTGTACTCTATTAGAATTAATAATTCTTTAGCATTTATTTGTGCTACCTTTCAAACGAAATGACCTTGCTGTGGATGGCACAGAGTAGGTGAGCTGAGCAGCACTTAAATATGATCTTTTCCAATACAGACATGCTACATGAAGTTGAACGCTTGGCCCATTGACCACACATTGCATGTTAAGATAATACCATTTATTGGTTTAAGGGTCATACTGGAATAAAGCGATTCAAAAAGAGTTGATCTTAGGAAAGTAGAAAGTTTTGTAGAGATGCTTCGAAAAGGATATTTGAACATTAGTCTGGACATTAGTCTGGGCATGTGGGGCAGTATGATTTCATTTGTTGCAGCTTAAAGCTGTTCTGCTAACACGTGCACATGATATTTATAATCATATTAGCCATGGTTTAAAAATGCGGTAGTGA
>CAIGRT010088541.1:0-20444 GCA_903798405.1 Fraxinus platypoda
AGCAAATTCGTCTTAAGGAAATATCGTGATGTTGATGGCATCAAATTAATATTTTGATCCTATTGATCACCCTGTTACTCTTTTTAATTTTATTTTGGTAAATCTATAAGTGTAAGTTTCTTTAGATTGTTCAAATAAGGAAATTATACTTCAAAAACAACAGCTTTGGGGTAATTCGACTTCGAAAAGTCGGATTTTTGTTAGCAAGACGATTTCACCTTTGAAGTTCAGTTTTTAATTGCAAATGGATTCTGCAACACGCCAAAACCACGAGATGTGAAAATCTATTATAAAGTCTAGATAACTATTAAAACATTAGTCACATATCTTAGTATCTAATTCTGAAAAATCGACCAAAAGCAATTGAAGTTTCAACTGCTTGTACCTGGTAATAGTAATTATTAAATTGAAGGACGAGGTGGATATTATGTCTTTACTAGGGATGTCAATCAAACTATTCCCGTGAAGGCACAATTTTTATAATTCTAACCTGTAGGTCCCTTAAAATTTGTCTGCCCCTCTATCAAATTTAGCCCATGTTTGACAACTATTAAATGGGAAAAAATATATTTTGAATAGTGATTTTTACGAGAACGTGTGGTTAAAAATAGAGAAAAGTCTTGGATTTACGGGCAAAATATTTTACTGTGTAAATGTGTGGTTGAAAATGAGTATGTACAAAATGAATTTTAAAATAATGGTTGTCAAATATGGGCTTATCCATAGATCAAATCAGCCTTCTTCGTCAAGATAAAATGGACAACATCTAAGAGGTAATAAATCTAAATAACAATCAACTATTTATAAGATTCCATTTTAATGTCTGCTGGTGTTGGTCGAAGAATCACGAACTCTATGCAAATTCCATTCTTGCATTTTATGGTCTTAGAACTATAATAGCAAACGGAACAGCAACAATGACAAAAGGCAAAAGAATATATATCAATTTATGCGTATGAAAGGGAAACGAATAAAAAAGGTCATAAATTTTAGGGAGAGTGGCCGCTTGGGTTCCAAACCTTTCAAAATTTTGCAGATTATACCTAAACCTTTCATTTTTGCAGCTAAGGTCCCAAGCCTTTTAATTCGATTGAACCTGCAGGACAAATCTATTATTTGACCACAAAATTAAAAAATTAACCGATTTTGACCAGTTAAATGAAGGGTAAAATTGTAACTTTACATTTTCTCAAATAAAACAATTAAATAAAAATTGAAAAGAAAAGAAAGAAAAGAGAAATATGGGCCCCACCCACTCACTTTATCTTCCCCAACCACCTACCCCATCTTCATCTTCTCCTCAACCCCAACTGCCACTATGCCACCTCGCTTCTCTCTCCCAAGCACACTATATCTTTTTCTCTGCTTGTGTAGGTTAATCTTCTCCCCTATCAAGGCAGTTAATCGTCTTACTACTATAATCTACTTGGAATCTCATTCAAAAGCAGTATTTTTATGGTCTATGATACATCAATATTCGAGCACGCAAAATTGTCTTGCAAGTCTAACTCAGACACGAGACCAAACCTATCTCCATTCAATTCGACAATCCAACGTCAAATGAAAGGCACTAAACAAAGAATAAAATGTGCAGAACTTATGCTCATAGACAACTGCTTCTGAGAGAAATGAGCTAGCCCAATGGTAATAGCATAATATAGCAGGAGATTATAAAATGGCAAACAAGTGAAAAAGAGAAGAATGGAAACTTGTATAATCAATACAAGAACAAACAAATTTGCTGGATCATTAAATATTGGGAAAGGAAAATTGGGAGAAATGATTCCAAAAGTGTAGAAATTAGAAACAATTTGAACAATCTGACACAAGGTTTAAAAATCTCTGGTGAGTTTGCTAATACCTAGAATAATAGCAGATGCATCTTCTTCCCCAAAAATAATTTCTTGCTGGAATCTTCTAAGATACTTATTCGACAATCAATATGTGATTTTCTTGTTAGAAATTGACTTTCACCGAATTAATAAAATATGAGTTCATGTTACCTCAACCGGATTTCCATTCGGTACTTCTGTTGTGTTTTATGTTGCTGTTGTGGTGTATTTGAGCTAAATTGATTAAGTTGCTTTGATTCCACCATGGTTGAAGAGCTAAAAATTCCGTTTAAGGATATCGTGGTCGTGGGCAAGTGTTGGTGGAGGAAAAGATGTATTATGCTTGGGAAAGAAAAGAGAGTGGTGAGGTAGTGGCAGTTGCGGGTGAGGAGAAGAAGATGAAGATATGGTAGGGGTTTGGGGAGGAAGAAGTGGGTGGCTTAGAGTGGGGTGCATATTTCTCTTTTTTGTTTTTTATTTGATTATTTTAATTGTTTTATTTGAGAAAATGTAAAGTTACAAGTTTACCCTTCATTTAACTTGACAAAATAGGTCAATTTTTTAATTTTATGGTCTAAGTAAAAGATTTGTTCTCTAGGTGCAATCGAATTGAAAGGTTAGGGACCCCAGCTGCAAAAATGAAAGGTTTGAGGTATAATATGCAAAATTTTAAGAGGTTTGGCACCCAGCTGCTGTTATCTTTAAATTTTATGTGCACCAAAGAATTTAGTGTGCGTTTCATTGTCAATATTTTTCATGAAAAATGTGTTTTTTCACTGAATTACCTACTTTTGTGCTATTTGATTGATAATTTTTTCCACAAAAAATATTTTCCTACTTTTGGTCCCATGATCATATTTTACTTGAAAACAAGGAAACTATTTTCTTTAGGGAGATGTAGTTTTTATTTTTCAGGTAATTTACTATCTCTTTCTTTCTCATCTACCCACCAATAAAAAAATGGACAAGTAGAATATTTTCTAAGTTGAAATTTAATCAATCAAACACATTTAATTAATAATTTCTATATAAATAAGTTATAGACAATTGAATTGCTTAAAATTTATTTTATTTCCATGCAAATTCCATGCTCGTAATCAAACGTACTCTTAATGTAAAAGAATGCATACTCTTGTTATCGAACTTAAAATTGGAAAAAAATCAAGCACAAATCGAGGCAACACACATATTTACTAAAGGAGAGAGGTAGTCTAATATATGATATACTAAAACTGAAGATACATAATGATGATGCTAACCTCCATATGAAACATGGAGGAATGAAATCTTGAGTGCTAAAATAAGTAAGTATGAATGTAATTATCGATTCATCTACAATGTAAAACTCTAGTACTGTTATTGTGAAGTTATCCCATATGATTACACGATATATATTGTTGATGCAATGTACATGGAATTTAATATTGCTAGTAAATATCTATATATGATTGGAGCATTAAGAATATGATGTCATATACATTTTCAGTCGAGTACTGTCATATGTTAGTATAATTCATACATGGTGCAAGAGATATACTGTGGTATTCATGTGCATGTGTATACATATGCATGGACATGAGACAACTAATCATGCATAACTTATAATGGAAGAGAAAGGTGAATAAATAGGCATTATCAAGAATATTCAATTGTGATATTCGAAATGAGATAACTGTGAATATATTGGAACCTCTCTATGGGTGCATTGTACTTCTATTCATGTTCGGATAGATATATATGTTGAGGCTCATAGAAAATCACTCTCGATAGCAAATGATAGGGTGTTCGGGATTCAGCATCGATTTATGAATAGTGACAAGAGGTGGCTCGAGGACTACAATTAGGTGTGAAAAGTACTTTATAGCTAAGTCAGGCCAAAATTATGACTTATATGTCTGCCGGGTTTTCTGCATTGTTGTAGTGACTAGAATGGACACATTGTGGAATCCTAAGTTGGTATAGGATGGATCCACAGAAATACAAGCAATATCATGCTTGTTATTTACTATATTAATACTTGAGTTCATAAGATACATTGTAATGGGATCTGGACTCACAATAAATGAGTTGAGATATTGAGGAAATATAGAAAAAACATGCACATGATCATACCTGTTAATGAATATTTGCTCTTATGGAATTTCATTGCAGGTGTAGCAGTGCATATACTAGAGGTTGAGGCAGATTATGCCTTGACATTTGAATCAAGGTAGGATTTGTCGTAATTTATGAAGACCGGCGAGTTTTTAAAATTTTTTAAATCTAGAAAATTCATATTCAACCAAGTAGGACTGGACCAGCCCACTTTTAGGATGAGCAAGCGGTCCGGTTCAGTCCACATAAAAAAATAATAAACAGTTCATTTGTTACATGAAATGATTCAAGTTAGGTTTTGGTCTAAAATGTAATTTTGCAAATTGTATGGAAAAATTATTTAGAGCACCCAATAAATTCAGAAAAATCTGAATGTTTTATAACATACTATAGGTTTGAATATGTTGTCGTAATCATTAATTTTTCTTGTCCCAATTAGTTGAAGTGTTGTTTCTTCAAATGAGGTCAAGAGTTCAAGGTTTGGTACTCCCACCTATTACTCCCCAAGTTGATGTTGAAATTAAAATTGAATGTTACTACATAGTATGGATTAAATAGGACGACATCACATAAAATAGAATGCTACAATATGGGTAAAATAGAACATTGTAATACCAAAATAGAGTGTTGTAACATATCATAGACATTTTTAAAAGCAATCGAGAACTTATTTGTTCAAACATTTTATCATGATGATATGTTGAAATATAAATAGGAAAATGGTTCATCCAGAGAATACTCACAGGAGAATAAACACTGAAGGAAGGAATCTTGGATATATCTTCTTGTACATAACCTTGTACATGACGTGGTGAATATTTGATTTCAAGGATCATGCTACATGTATATAAAATGTTGACATATTAGTTTACACTTTGGTGAGTTGGTAGATTTTGGTTCATTGATTTTTACAACACTTTTTTCAATGCATGATCAGATTTTTGACATGTATAATTTAAGGTGTAGAGAATATGTGTACAAGTAGATTAATCATTGACTTCAAAATATCATCACTTATGTTGACTCCTCAAAATCTTGGCCGGGTGAATCACACCCAAATCGTCTCTCTCTGACAATATCCAAAGCTGCATCAAAAATGTATTTAACCATTTTGGTGGTGCAAAGTTTGGTTCACATTGGAGTGATTTTGAACCAAAATTTGGTGCAAAATGATATTTTGGTGCACACATTGGAGTTACTCTAAGTCTAAACCCTCGATCCCAACTACCGGCGTGAAGAATAGGAAGAAATCCAGAAGGGCCGCAGGTTATAACTCTTGCTAAATGGCGAAGACGTCGGCGACACAATAACTGGTAATCCGACCGACATCTTTCTCTTATTTCTTCAGAATTTGAAATCGATGGCAGGATTTCTTCTAATTATTTGCCCTTTTTTATTGTTTCATTCCAAATTTGAAGAATATCATCACCATCTCTTCTCCACAGATTCTCGGTTCAGAAGTAAGTTATGATTTTCGTTTATTTTAAGTTTTGTAATTGATTTTCACGTGTGTAGTTTGTTCAAATTTAGTGTTTGAGACCTCACAAATCGACAGCATGAAATTAAAGAGAAAGGAAGAAAAAGAAAAGTTATTTGAAAGTTAGTTGGAAGAGTTAGTTATTTTAGTTCAAGTTAGTTAAAGTCAATTAGTTAACTTTCTGTTACTTTTGTTATCCAATTAGTTGTAGTTTTCGGTATAAATACAGCTCATGACTATTGTAATTATTCATTCAATTAAGTTCAATTAATAGAAGAAGTATTTCGTCTTCATCAGCTGTTACATTTCTTCTGCCTTTTTCTTCTCCTTGCCGGCTGCCATTGCTTCTTAATTCTGAAATTAACATGGTATCAGAGCAATTGTTGTTGAGCTGAATTTTTTTTTCAATATCATACACTTGTGCTCTGCAAGTGTTGCCCTTCTCTGATTTCCAAACTAGATTCAAAATCCCCAAAATGAGTTCTGAAGGAAATTCTGTGATCCATTCAATTAATCCATCAGATGATTCCTCAAGTCCTTATTACCTCCATCCCAGTGACAATCCTGGTGCGTTATTAGTATCAAAAGTTTTTACTGGAGAGAATTATGTTACCTGGAGTAGATCGATTGTCATAGCTTTGATAGTCAAGAGCAAAGTGAAGTTCATTGATGGTTCAATCACTCATCCCTCTATTGATCAGATTATCAACCATACAGCATGGCTACGAGCTAGCAACTTAGTTCTTTCCTGGCTGATGAATTCAATTTCTAAAGAGATATGCAATAGTATGCTGTTTGTAACATCCGCCACTGATCTCTGGAATGAGCTGAAGATCAGATACCTCAGAAGTGATGGACCAAGAGTTTTCCATCTTGAAAAGTCTCTAAGATGTATAAGTCAAGGTTCTTTATCAATTACAAAATATTTTAGCTCATTTAAAACTCTTTGGGATGAGTACATAAGCTATAGACCTTTTCCAACCTGCACATGTGGAATAATGGCAAAATGTACATGTGACTTAGTTACATTTCTGCAGGCTAGACAACAATCTAATTATGTTCTCAAGTTTTTGGTTGGATTGAATGACTCATTTGCTTCTATCAGGAGCCAATTACTCTTTATGGTTCTACTGCCTAGCATGGCCAAGGCATTCTCATTGCCGCTTCAAGAAGAAAGTCAGAGACAGCTGACTAACTCTGCCTCATACACTGAAACACATGCCTTAATGGCCAAACATAGCAGTCAATAGAATCATCAATCAAGATCATTCAGGGACATGTTCAAGGCACCATCCTTATACTGTACTCACTGTGGTTATACTGGACATAGGGTGGACAAATGCTTTCAGCTTCATGGATACCCCCCTAACTGGACAGGACCAAAAGGGAAAATGAACCCTCCTGGAAAAACATCTGCACATGCTGCCCTTACATATCAGGAAGCTTCCAACTAAAGTAGCAATGATGAGCAACAAAAGCTTTCCTTTACTCCAGAGGAATTTCACAAGCTAATGGCACTTGCTAATTCAGCATCAATCAATTCTTCTACCCAGAGCAACTCTCAACCAGCTGTAAACCTTGCATCTACATCACATTTCTCTGGTAAAACACGATCAACCTCACATATTCTTAATTGTAACTCTGCTTCATATGCATTACAATCTGAATTTTCTTGGATCCTTGATACGGGTGCAACTGATCATATGATTTGTTCTCCATCCTTATATCATTCCATCCCTAAGCCCGTAAATGTCTTCATACATCTTCCTAATGGTACTAAAGTTCCAACATCTCATATTGGTACAGTATGCCTTTTTAATTCTCTGCTATTGCATAATGTTCTATGTGTTCCTACCTTTTCATTCAATTTGTTGTTTGTGTCCAAGCTTACCATTCAGTCCAGTCTTCGCCTTACTTTCACCTCCTCCTACTGTACTATACAACACCAATCAATAAAGAAAATGATTGGGATTGCATTTGAAAAGGAGGGACTGTACCACTTATCCCACACTTCATTAAAGAACCACTCCAACTACCAGCTGATCAATTCACCATCAGTTTCAGCCATTACTCACAACCTTTTTGACATATGGCACTTCAGGCTAGGCCATGTTTCTAACTTTAGATTGCTTTTTCTCAAGAAAATTGATCCTTCTATTACTCTCGATTGTACAAACATTTGTGATATTTTTCATCTAGCAAAACAAAGAAAGATTCCATTCTCTGTATCCCAACACAAATCGAATAAAAGTTTTAATTTGATTCATTGTGATGTTTGGGGTCCCTTTAGCACTCCTTATTCTAATTTTAGATATTTCCTAACTATTGTAGATGACTTCACAAGATGTACATGGGTATATATGATGAAACTAAAATCAGAAGTATCACATCTACTCAAAACATTCTGTAGATTTGTCGAAAATCAGTTCTCTACCTCAGTTAAAACCATTTGTTTGGATAATGCCCCTGAATTCTTTCTCACAAAATTCTTTAGCAAGCATGGCATTTCACATCAAAGAAGCTGTGTTGAGACTCCACAACAAAATGAAATTGTGGAAAGAAAACATCAACACCTCTTAAGCATTGCTAGAGCCCCGATGTTCTAAGCTAATATGCCTTTTACCTTTTGGAGTGATTGTGTACTTACTGCTGCCCACATCATCAACAGACTCCCCACACCCCTACTTCAAAACAAATCTCCATTTGAAGTTCTTTTCGGCAAAACTCCCAACCTTTCAGACCTAAGAGTATTTGGCTGCCTTTGCTTTGCATCCACCTTAACTCACCACAGACAGAAACTTGATCCCAGAGCAATCAAGTGCTTGTTCTTAGGATATCCATCTGACTTCAAGGGATACAAACTATCCATCTGACTTCAAGGGATACAAACTCATGGATATAAATACCAACAAAGTGTTTGTATCTAGAAATGTTATATTCCATGAAATGGTATTCCCTTTTAAGTTCATCCCTTTAGGTTCTAATTATCATTCCCTCATGTTTCCCCCTTCAGATATCTTCCCAGATCATCCTAGCTCCAGACTCCCTTTACCTTTGGCCCGTTCTTCCTCTTCCTCTTCTGGAGAATCCTCATCTCCTATAACTCAACCTTCCCATTCAAGAGAACGTTCATCTCCTATAGCTTAACCTGTGCAACTACCATCCTCAGCACATAATCTTCCTACAGCTGATCCTCCACCTTTCAGAAAATCAACCAGGATTCGACAAAAACCATTTCATTTACAGGATTATTACTGTGGTACTGTCTCTTCATCTCACTCGCTGGCCCATAAGTCTTCATCTGATTGTTCTCCTCTCTCTCTCCTACAGGTAATACCTCTCTCTCTTCTTTTAATTGTTCATCACCTGCAGGGTCTTTCTATCCTATCTAACCTTTCTTATCAACAAACATATTATCTACCTCACATAAGAGTTTTTTGACTTCTAGCTCCATTCCCCTGGAACCAAAAACCTTTAAACAAGCTTCTAAAATCCCAGATTGGCAAGTTGCTATGCAAACTGAAATTAAAGCTTTGGAGTTAAATAAAACATGGGACCTTGTTGCTCTCCCTGCTAACAAGGAAGCCATTGGTTGTAACTGGGTATTTCGAATTAAGTACAAGGCAGATGGGACCATAGAAAGATAGAAAGCACAATTGGTGGCCAAGGTTACAATCAACATGAAGGTTTAGATTTTTTTGACACCTTTTCCCCTGTCGCAAAAATCTCTTCCATCAAACATCTTCTTGCTATGGCTACTGTTAAAAAGTGGCATCTTCATCAACTAGATGTCAACAATGTCTTTCTCCATGGGGACTTACATGAAGAGGTTTACATGTAATTACCTCCTGGAATGAATGTCACTGGGGGTTATAATGCTTGCAGACTCTTAAAGAGTCTCTATGGCCTAAAGCAAGTGTCCAGGCAATGGTTTGCAAAGTTATCCAATGCTCTCCTTCACTATGGCTTTGTCCAAATTCATTATGATTCTTCCCTCTTTATTAGAAGATTTGAACACTCCTTTATTGCGGTTTTGGTCTATGTGGATGATGTACTCTTGGCCAGTGATAACATTCTGGAAATTCAACAGCTGAAGTCATTTTTACATGACAAATTCACTATTCAAGACCTTGTCAAGCTTAAATATTTCCTTGGTTTGGAGGTAGCCAGGTCTAGAACTGGTATTTCATTATGCCAAAGGAAATATGCTCTTGACATTCTCGAAGATATTTGTTTAATTGGTTCTAAACCTGTTACTTTTCCCATGGAATCCAATTTGAAACTCTCTACTTCTGACACTCCTCTTTATGAAGATCCATCAGGTTACCGTATGCTCATTGGCAGATTATTGTACTTGACCATTATAAGGCCTGACCTTGCATACTCTGTCCAAGTACTTAGCCAATTTCTTGCTGCTCCTGCCGTGAGTCACTTTCAGGCAGCAACCAGAGTACTGCGTTACCTAAAAACCATACCAGGGTAGGGTCTTTTCTTTCCAGTATCTTTAGAATTACAGCAAAAGGCTTTTTCGGATAGTGACTAGGCAGGCTGTGTGGACACTCGACGAAGTGTCACAGGTTTTGCAATCTTTCTTGGCAACTCCTTGATCTCTTGGAAATCAAAGAAGCAAGCTACAATAAGTCACTCTTCAGCTGAGACAGAATATAGGGCTTTTGCAACAACTATCTGTGAAATTCAACGACTAATTTATGCTTTACAAGACCTCAATATTGATCTTCCACATCCAACTTCCCTTTACACCGATAGCAAATCCGCACTAGCCATTGCTACAAACCCTGTTTAACATGAGAGAACAAAGCATATCCAAATTGATTGTCATCTTGTTCGTGAAAAATTGCATCAAAACATCATCAAAATCTTTCACATTCCATCCAGGCTCCAGCTTGCTAATATTTTTACTAAACCCTTTGGCTCCCTACCTTTTCATCACGCCCTTCGCAAGATGAACACCATTAACATTCATGTTCATCTTGAGGGGCGGGACGGGATGGGGGGGTATTGGAGTATCACCTCACAAATCGACAGCATGGAATTAAAGAGAAAGGAAGAAAAAGAAAAGTTAGTTGAAAGTTAGTTAGAAGAGTTAGTTATTTTAGTTCAAGTTAGTTGAAGTCAATTAGTTAACTTTATGTTACTTTTGTTATCCAATTAGTTGTAATTTTCAGTATAAATACAGCTCATGACTATTGTAATTATTTATTCAATTAAGTTCAATTAATAGAAGAAGTATTTCGTCTTCATCAGCTGTTACATTTCTTCTGCCTTCTTCTTCTCCTTGCCGACTGCCATTGCTTCTTAATTCTGAAATTAACATTTAGACCAATGTTTCTCCCTTTTTCCCCCCATTATTTTATGTCTTTTTAAATAAGGAAAAGATGTGTGCTATAACTTGTTCAGCATGAATTTTGTCATTGATGCAACAAATTTATAGAAATGGACGACTTTTCAATTGCACAATGTGCATTTACTAATTTTGAAACTGAAATTATCAACTAATGGGCATATCTTTCTGTGCGTAGAGCTACACAAAATCTTGTATTTTGCAACTTGATGATTAGGTTAAAAAGATTATCTTCTGCTGAAACCCTATGAGTTGTACACATTCTTCTGTAATTTTCCCGTCGTTCTGTATTTTATTGGTCGTTCTTCATCTTAATGTTGTTCGATGGGTATCAACCTAGTTGGGATGAGCCTTTCATTGTGTATTATAATCCGCAGACTTATATTATGTAATTTTGGAGATGCTCATAAGCTACTGTCTATCTACTTATTGAGTAATTCTTTTGAGTGCAGTATTAATGTTTCATTTGTTGAAATGGGTCTATGCTAGTTAGTCTTCAATTTGTCATTGACCTGTTGCAGACAGCCAAATTTGATTTGGTTCTTTTTTGTGGCTGCATTAGAATTGATTGATGGAAAGAAAGAATAAGAGAATGTCACTGTTGTAGACAGGGCACTGTTCTCGGAATGGCCGGAAAAGAAAAGGTGCCCAAAATGTGGTAAGGGCTTCGTGAAATGGATGGAGACGGAAAAGAATACTGCAAACAAAGGGCAGTTGTTCTATTACTTTAGTAGCGACTGTGGGTATTTCTAGTGGAGTGACATTTTGTTTGGTTAAGAAATTCTCTTGCATTTTGAAGGTCAATCAAGTGGTGTTTCCGATGGAAGTGAATCGAGATATACTTGTTTGGGGACATCTAAGCCTAAAGATCCAATAAATGATTTGTCACATATGTTCAAAAACATTGCTCAAATAGCCAAGGATGATGATGTGGTCAGCCAAGAAAAACTGATTCAATGGACATTTAAAATTGGTCGTCCATTCATGGACAATTTGAATCCCGAGTAAAATGGAAATCAGGCATTAAAAATGATTCAATGGACATTCAAAATCAATTAAATTGACAATTGAAAATCAGATTCCCAAACATAAAGTTCCGTTGGACTACTCAAACTGATTTACAGACACTTAAACTGATTTACACGATGATTCATATGAATGCCAAAATAGATACAAAGCAGGCAGTGTCGTACTGGCCATCTTTATAAAACTGATTCAACTACTTAACAGATGACCCACGACTATGTTAGAATGCATAATGTATTTAACTTATCAGTAGTTAGCTTATCTCCATAATGTAGTTAGCATATCAGCTGAATTAGTATATACCTCATAAGGGAATTCACCTATCAGTCACTTGCCAGCTTGTGTAATTGCACATGGTTAGGTGCATAAAGATTCCTTCTGTTTTGTAGTTTGTTAAGGTAGTTCTTTACTCTTTTACCCCTTCATACCTTCTATATATCTACACTTGTATTGATGATAATGATAAGAGGAATTTACAGATTCAATTCTAGTTTATTAGATCATTTCATTTGCACACATTGCAACATTATAGGACACACCATGGAAAAATGCTTTAAGCTACATGGGTACCCTCCAAATCACAAGTTACACAAAGTCCAAAGGAGAGATGGGGGGTTTGCAAATCAATCAAGTGTGATGCAGGAAGAAAGTGAGAGACCATTTTCCCTAACTAGGGGGCAATATGAAGAGTTCCTTGCCTTGCTTCAACCTAAGGAGAACTCACAGACCATCCATTTTGTCAACCAAGTATAGACTCTTGATCATTCAAAAACTAACCCTCAATCAGATTTGTTTGGTAAAGCTACCTATTTATCTGCTACACCCATACACTCTCAGAATTTTACTAGCATCTTATGGATCATTGACACAGGTGCAATAGATCACATGATCTGTGACACCAGTTTCTTTACCTCTATTAAATCAAGAACCACTATCTCAGTTAAGTTACCCCACTGGTGAGGTGGTTCCAGCTACACATTCTGGTGTAGTGCAAGTCACAGATTCTATACATCTCAAGAATGTGCTATATGTCCCCAATTTTCACTTCAATTTACTATCTGTCAAAAAATTAACACAGGAGATCCTTGTTGCTTGATATTTATGCCTAATGCCTGTTATGTGCAAGACCTTTCATCTTGGAAGACGATTGGGAATGATGAAGTATGGCGTGGCCTGTATAGACTTATGCTACACAAGGTTCCATCCACAGCCTTAATGACCACCGTATCAGCCCTCAATCTTAAGCAACCTTTTACTGCCGCCTCTGTTATCAATTCTGATGTTCAGCCAAACTTATGGCATTATTGTTTAGGACATAAATCAGACTCTAGAATGAAGCTTATTTCTGATGATTCAGTTGTTTCTCATTACAAACATTCTAGCAATGTTCCATGCTTTATCTGTCCGTTGGCAAAACAGTACAAAAAACCCTTTCCTATAAGGTCACATAAGACTAAACAACTATTTGAAATTATTCATTGTGACATCTGGGGTCCTTGCCCCACTGCTGCTCATGATGGATCTAAGTATTTCCTTTCAATAGTAGATGACTATTCACGTACCACTTGCGTGTACATGCTTAAGAAAAAAATCTGATGTCAGTAATTCCATTAAGGCCTTCATTCAAATGGTAGAAAATCAATTTCAAATTTCAGTTAAAACCTTGAGAAGTGACAATGGCCCAGAAATTAAACTAACTGACTTTTACAAATTAAAAGGGATAATTCACCAAAGGAGTTGTGTTGAGACCCCTTCACAAAACGGTATAGTTGAGAGGAAACACCAACACTTGATGAATGTAGCTAGAGCTTTAAAATACCAATCAAGCATTCCTCTATTTTACTGGAATGAGTTTATCCTCACAGCAACATATTTAATAAATAGAATCCCACATCATTGCTGCAGGACATATCACCTTTTGAAATACTGTTTCAAAGCACATAATCCTATTCTCACTTTAGAACCTTTTGATGCCTTTGCTATGCTTCGAATTTAACACATGCGAGAAGGAAATTTGATCCTAGAGGGCGCCAATGTATTTTCTTAGGTTACCCTTTTGGGGTTAAGGGATACAAGGTCATGGATTTAGAGACAAAAACTATTTTCATATCTAGGGATGTAACATTTCATGAAACCTACTTTCCTTATAAAAAAACTGGAAAGCAAACTGATGAAATTGAATTTGTCTTTACCAAGCCACTTCCAGACATAGCCAATTATGCTCATGAATCCACATCAGATGTTATGCCCCACTCACCAAGAACACATATACCTGATCAAAATATTTCCAACAATCCTACACCTAATAATGTTCCTCAAACATCACCTCCCACATCACCTATCATTCGAAAGTCTTCAAGAGTAAAAAGGGCTCCTCAGTACTTACAAGACTTCCATTATCACAAGCCACATCAACTCAATCATCCCAATCTTCTCACAAGACAAGGTCTCCAGCCTCTGCAGGTAAGTCATTTCCTCTTTCTAACACTATCTCATATCATAAGCTATCACCTCAGTTCAAGGTTTTTTCAACCTCTACGTGCACACACTTTGAACCCAATACCTACCATCAAGCTGTGAGTGATCCTAATTGGTGCAAGACAATGAATTCAGAAATAGAAGCACCTAAGTTGAATGGAACCTGGAACCTCACTGATCTCCCACCAGGAAAGACAGCAATTGGCTGCAAATGGGTGTATAAGTTGAAGCATAACCCAGATGGAAGCATTGAAAGGCACAAGGAAAGGCTTGTAGCCAAAGGATATACACAAAGGGAATGAATAGACTACAATGAAACATTCTCACATGTTGCAAAACTTGTAACTGTTCGATGTTTATTGGTTGTGTCTGCAATTCAGAATTGGCATCTCAAACAATTTGATGTAAGTAATGCCTTCTTACACGGAGTTTTGCATGAAGAGATATATATACAAAAACCTCTAGGATATACAAAAGGAACTCCTGACCAAGTCTGCAAGCTGTTGAAGAGTATATACGGGCTGAAGCAAGCCTCAAGGCAGTGGTACTCCACATTCTCTGTAGTACTTGTAGATTTTGGCTTTTCTCAGTCAAAACCTGACTACAGCCTTTTCACCATGGCAACATACCATTCCTTCACAGCCTTGCTTGTCTATGTAGATGACATTGTCATAACAGGTTCTAATTTGAGGCAAATAGATACAATTCAAAAGTTTCTCAGCAGCATGTTCAAGATTAAAGCATTAGGCGATCTAAAGTATTTTCTTGGCATTGAAGTTGCAAGATCAAAGAAGGGAATTGTCATCTCTCAATGCAAATACACCCTGAACCTGTTAGCTGATACAGGGTTACTTGAGGCCAACCTGGCAAAGTTACCTATGGACCAGAATCTGAAGCGAGGAAAAGATACAAGAAAGCCAATACCTGGTCCCACAGTTGACAGGAAATTGATTGGAAAACTGATGTATTTATCTCTAACTAGACCAGATATATGCTATGCTATTCAGAATCTTAGCCAATACATGGATGCACCTTTTTACATACACCTTGCAGCAGTTCAGAAAGTGACCAGATATCTCAAACTGGCACCAAGACAGGGCCTTCTATTTCCATCTTCATCTACATTACATTGAATCTTCAAGCCTTTTGTGATTCTGACTGGGCAGCATGCCCTGATTCTCGAAGATCAGTTACTAGTTTCTACATTCTTCTTGGGGATTCATTAATCTATTGGAAATTCAAGAAGCAAATTGTGGTGTCTCGATCATCTACTGAGGCAGAATATAGGTCAATGGTCAGCACTTGTGAGATTACATGGTTGAAATACATTCTGAAGGACCTTCAAATTGATCATTCCAAACCAGTTACCTTATATTGTGACAATCAGGCAGCGTTACATATTGCCTCTAACCCAATATTCTATGAAATGACTAAACATATCGAGCTGGATTGCCACTTAATCAGGGATCAAATTGAAGCTGGACACATTTCCACATCTTACATTCACACTCAATCGCAACTTGCTGACATATTTACCAAGGCATTATCTTCTACTACTCTGAGATCACATTTGTCCAAGATGGGATTCTCCATCTTGAGGGGGGCTGTTAGAATGCATAATGTATTTAACTTATCAGTAGTTAGCTTATCTCCATAATGTAGTTAGCATATCAGCTGAATTCGTATATACCTCATAAAGGAATTCACCTATCAGCCACTTGCCAGCTCGTGTAATTGCACATGGTTAGGTGCATAAAGATTCCTTCTGTTTTGTAGTTTGTTAAGGTAGTTCTTTACTCTTTTATCCCTTCATACCTTCTATATATCTACACTTGTATTGATGATAATGATAAGATGAATTTACAGATTCAATTCTAGTTTATTAGATCATTTCATCATCCTCGTTCAGCTGCATTTTTATCTTCATTCAGCTGCAAATTTTTACAGACTATTATCCATCATAAAACTACTTATCCAATTGCATCCATTTAAAACTAATTCAATGCATCCATACATCCAAAATAAAGTCAGCATCTTGGCAAAGGTTGACAACTGTTTCAAAGAAAACCCAACAAATTCACATGATGTTCCAAAATCATCCGCTTCACAACCCAAAATCAGAACTGGCCACACTCTCCTGCGTCCCCGACATCATGAGGAATTTGAGAAGAAAAAATGTTCTTTGTTTTATCATTTGGACTGTCATCATCGGATGAAAGAATATCCACATATCCTGCAAAGAAATATGGCTAAAACTCAGAAATTGAATGCCTAAAAGAAAATGACGTGTGGACATGATAAATAACATATGCCTATTTCTCATTGACAAATTCTGTTTCAACATTTATAGAAAACGAGATGACAAGCCATGAAGAGATCAATGGCAGCAGTGGACTTCAATGTCGCCATTCATTCACTCTGCCTAGTTTGGACAATCTAAGTCACTTAAATCTCGTTGTTCATTCAATATTCCTGCTGGTTTGGACACTTTAAATCACTCATTTACGGGAAGATTCGAACAAACTGACTCTTAAATGAAGATTAAGAGGAATAAATATTACCCGTGTTGTCGTTGGCTTCGATGTTGCTGGCTTCGTTGTCAAAAATATTCGGGAATGTGTTTTGACCTTTGTTGACCTCAAAAAATGTGCCAACAAAATCCAAGCCACCTCCTCTCCACGTGGACATCACCTGCACACTGAACACTCCATTAGAAGACAAATGTCGTCGGTTGAGAAAAAGGTCCGGTACCGTTTGCACTTCGACATTTATGTCAACGGTAGGACAAAATATAATATGAGTGCAAGTGACGGGAGATGGGATTTTGACTTGGGTTAGATTACTTTTTTTTTAATGAAGTGAACTTACGAATATATAGGAAAATGTAAACAGGCCAAGTGGTTAGTGGGCTGAGCCTAAGATGCAATTATTTAATTAAAATAGGCCTAATCAATTAAATAGTTGATGATACGTCGACATATATGAGACTCCCCTCCGTCATGCACATTCTACATAATTTATAGGTGTAACAATAATCCCCCAAGTTTGAGTCGTACATTCATGTGCGGGTCGAAATTTGAAATAAAAGCTGTCAAGTAGGCGAGATCTTACATATTGCCTCAAAAATATGTGCAGCTCTAATAAATGAGGGCTTACGAACTGTCTCGAAAATATGCATCGATTTCAATAGGTAAGGACTTATGAATTACCTTGAAAATATGAATTGATCCCAAATAGGCGAGGACTTACAAATTGACTCGAAAATATGCATTGGTCTCAAATAAGTGAAGACTCACGAATTTCCTCAAGTATATATCAGCTCTAATATATGAGGACTTACAAACTGCCTCAAAAATATTTGTGCGAGTCTGAATAAGCGAGGACTTACAGATTGCTTCGAAAGATGTCGTATATAATTTGTCAAAATTTGGACAACATCTCATCTGTAATACAGACTAAACCAACTTGCAATGTAACATAATATCTCTACTGCACATATACAAAGTAAATTGTGGTCCACTTGCCCTGCCAAATAAGGTAAACGATGATCAGATCAAACTTGCTAGTGTAAAACAAGTAACATAATGTCTATAAAATGATAATGTAAATAACGTGGCATACGTATTGAGAATAGTGAAAATAGTATTATGACATACTAGCAATGATGTGTCATGTGTATTTGGCAGAAATAATATAATGCATATGCTAGTAGTAATAATGTAATGATACTAAGATACTAGTATCACAATAGTCCTCCAAATTTGAGTCAAATATTTATATGCGGGTCAAACTTGAAATATAAGCCATTGTGATAAAGTTGATGTAGAGATGAGACTGAATATATAACCAGCTATGATAAGTTGATGCAGAGGTGATGCTCTGTAGTAGATATGATGCTTTGGACATAAGTAACGATGATAAGCTGACAACCTAACAAGTTGGCGACACATCCACGTCAAGGACTTTCTCCATGGTGTTTGATTCAACCATGGAAGGCTTCGTTTTCGTAGGTATTAAGGTGGGCCCACCCCTCTCACGAGGCAATAAATGATATCCTTGCATGGTGGATGGTTCACCCATGCCAAGGGCTTCTTGTATGGTGGATGATTTATCTATGCACGGGATAATATAAGCTCTCTGAAGATAAGTAGATGTGACATAATTGAAGCTGAAGTAAAGCTCTGAAAGATAGATATGTGTGCTACACTCGATGCAGAGGCATGATAAGTTCTCTGAAGATAAATATAGCTGTTTTATAGATAATACAAAGGCACGGCCCTGAATATGTAAGTAGTTTGTGATAAGTTGATTCTCTTGAATAGTGACATCTTGCAGAGCAAGGAATGAATATTGAGCTGATGGCTTGTTTTGAGCTATCAGAGTCTTATAAGCTTGCCTCTCAAGTATGAGGTCTTATAGTCGTGTTTGATGATAGTGAGAATCTAGAACTGAAGCATAAGCACAATCATCTCGAATGGCGAGACATCTCGACATAAGGAATAAATATCAAGCTGATTACTCTATCGAACTATCGGAGACTTATAAATGACATCGAAGAGACGAGGTCATACAATTAAGCTCGATGATTGTGATAGCCTATGCATAAATATATCGCGAAACCAGGAATAAGCATCACGCGAGGTGAGGAATAAACATCACGCGAGGCGATGAATAAACATCTCGCGAATAGCTTTGAATAGGCATCAGGTGAGGTGGAAAATTATCCCGCGAATAGCTCTCAAATTATCGGAGTTTATAAACTAGCCTCGAAATGACGATGTCTTACAACTATGCTCAACAATAGATAGAGGCGAGGAATAATCATCTCGCTAAATCATAAATAAGTACCTGGCGAGGCGGGGATTAAATATCTCGCGAATAGATATCGAACTATTGGAGTCTTATAAACTAGCCTCAGAATGACGATAGTGAGACGCGAGGAATAAGTATCTTGCGAAATTAGGAATAAGCATATGGCAAGACGGGGAATAAACATCCAGTGAATTTTTCTCAAACTATTAGAGTTTTATAAGCTGGCCTCAGAATGACGAAGTCTTATAGCTAGACTTGACTATAGTGATCCGCGAAGAATAAATATCTCATGAAACCAGAATAAGCATCTGGCGAGGTGGGGAATAAACATCCCACAAATAGCGCTCAAACCACCAGAGTCTTGTAAGCTGGCCTCAAAATGACGAGGTGTTATAGGTAGGCTCGATAATAGTGTGATACGAGGAATAAACATCTAGAATCTCGAACTATCGGAGACTTATAAGCTAGCCTTAGATAGATGAGGTTTTATAGCTAGGCTCGACGATAGTGAGACGTGAGAAATAAGCATCTTCCAGAACGAGGAATAAACATCTTGCATAGCAAAGTTTCTCAAAAAGTGATGAATAAACATCAAGTACAATGTGGCGTATCAAAGAGCAAGGAATGAACATCATGTGTATGAGGCCAGAAAAGGCTCATTTTGCAAGGGCAAACACGTTTTGCGATATCGATTCTTCCTTCATTCAAGATACGAGGACTCCAAGGTTCCACCTCTTCTTTTATTCAATGAATAAGGACTTCAAAATGCCGCATCTTCCTTTATTTAAGGAACGATAACTTATAAAATGTCGCATCTGATGATAAGAAATCACGAGCTAGGGATCGCCAAGGAAATCATGAGTTGGGGATCGCCTTCAATGATAAGATATCATAGTGTTAGGTTTTTAATATTGGCAATTCCGTGGACAGGACAAGAGGACTAATTTATAACGTGTTGTAAAATTTAAGGATTTAGGATGCAATTTGTACAAGTTGGATTATGAGGCCTAAGGTTCGAGCATGAAAAGAGGAGAAACACGTCGCCTCATTTTTGCTAGCTTCTCGCCTAGTTGGCGCTCGAGCGATAAAAACAAAAACACTGTCGCACACCTATTGCCGAGCTCTTGCTCAAGCGACAGTGCATCGCTCGCCTGTCGCCAGCTTATCGCTCGAGCGACAGGTAGATCTGAAAAATCCTAATTTGCTATTTTGAAGTATTTTTTCTGGCCTATTCAACTTAATTACCATTTTCTATAAATACCCAAACCTATACATGAAATTAGGGGTGGTTGTTCATCGTGCATCTTCTCTATAACACTTCCATATTATTCTTTGAAAATTTAAGAGCTTGTTCATGTATTGA
>CAIGRT010088551.1:0-15821 GCA_903798405.1 Fraxinus platypoda
TGCAAATTCAATATTTGTTTTCTTTTTGAAAACATATGGACATATATCGTCATTTTTATAACTCTCTTTCAACAAATACTCGCTAAAGCGATTATATCATATGCATCCGGATTATTTCAATTCATATAATGATATTTACAATTTAATTGAGAACATAGCTCTCGAGCACGTGTCCTTTGTTCCTAGCACTTTGTAACACCATCAAACTAATTAAGAATGTAAAAGTGATGGTACTCATTACAGGATAATATGTTTCCTCATAATCAATTTCTGGTCTTTGTGAAACCTTGAGCTACGAGTCAGGCTTCGTATCTTGTAATTTCATTATTTTCATTTATCTTCCATACAAAAATCTATTTGTATCCAACATAGATTACATTTTCAGGTGTTCGAATTACATGTCCAAACACTTTTCGTTTCTCTATGGAATTCAATTCTGCATGTATGTCTTCTTTCCATTTTGCCCAATCATTTCTATGTTGGCAATATTTAACAAACTGTGGTTCAGAATTCTCATTTTGCATAATATCAAGAACCACATTAATCGCGAAAATATTGTCTATGACAATATTATTTTGTTCCGATAATTTATAATATAACATATAATTTATTGAAATCTCATTATTTTTGGACACTTGTAGTTCTTCGGGAACTATATTTTCAATATTCGATTGATCAATTTTTTTAATGTTACTTCTTCCGAAGATTTTGGTTGGTTTTTCTCCTATACCTTTCTTTTTCGAGGTACAAAATTTTTTTAACCAATTGGTCGGTCACGCTTCTAACGTATTTGAGATTCATTTGCTACAACAGATTGTCATTCAAGGACATCAATTTTTTGCTGGAATATTTTACACTGATATATATGACTGTCATATTTCTTGTATGCAACATTTTGAAAATTAATGATTTTTTCAAACTCTTACTCACATTAATTGTTACGATGATCAAAGTGAGATAGAGTTGTTTCTTTCCAAAAAAAAATTACCTTGTTTTACAGGATGTAGTATTTTCCCTCTCAAAGTTAGGAAATTCATAACATCACAATGACAATCTGCAAAATGTTCAGTAAATAAATCACCAATTAAAAGTTCAAAATACCTAAAAATAGATGATGAATCAAAACTCACATAAATCCCAATTTTTCATTAGGGGCCTATTTTTTTTTACGTTGTGGGGGCGAAATGGGAATTTGGACAACACAACCAAAAATCTGCATGTGAGAAATATCAGGTTCATGGCCAAATGCCAGTTGCAAAGGTGAATATTGTTAATAGGCAGTTGATCTGATACGAAACCAATGACGCATCATGTAATATGACATGACCTCAAATAGAAGCTCGGGGTTTTGTTTTCATAAGTAATGGTTTAGGAATAAGTTGTAAACATTTAATAAATGACTTCACTAAACCATTTTGTGTATGGACATGCGCAACTGAATGTTCAATAATAATCTCAATTGACATACAATAATTATCGAATGCTTGTGATCTAAATTCACCAGCATTGTCAAAATGCGCGACTGAATGTTCAACAACAATCCCAATTGACATGCAATAATCATCGAATGTGTGTGATCTAAATTCACCAGCATTGTCAAGACAAATTGTCTTGATTGAGTAATCGAAAAATTGAGCTCGTAATTTTATGATTTGAGCAAGTAGTCTAGCAGAAACTACATTTCTAGTAGAAAGTAGGCAAACATGTGATCGTCTAGCAGAATAATATATTAATACTATAAAATAACGAAATGGTCCACATTGTTGGTATATTGGCCTACATATATCTCAATGAATTATTTTCAAGAAAATTGGAGATTCAATATTGACATATGTAGCCGAATGTCTAATGACTAACTTGCCTTGCGAATAAGCTACATGTGGATATTCATTAGGTAAAAGAATCTCTTGGTTCTTTAAAGGATGTTTATGTGAGTTGTTTATTACTCGACGCGTCATTATAGCTCCTAGATGTTCAAGTTAATCATGTTAAATTATAAAACTTTTTGGGTCAACGAACTTTTAGTTTGTAACAATATTTGATTCAGCTATTTTTATTATATGTATAATACATACCAGATGGGAGTGAAAGAAGTTTTTCTTTTATCTACTTCTAGCCAGATACAAATGAAGTTATGCAAAGATATTCAACATTATTTTTCTTGCATCGTCTCAATGTGATATCCATCGCAACGGATATCTTTAAAACTAAGCAAATTTCTTCTGGATTTGCTTGAATAAAGTGCATCGTCAATATATAATTTTGTATTATTTGGTAAAATAATACAAGTTCTTCCGGAGCTTTTCAACGATATTCGATTCATTTGATATTGTATTAACTTTATTTTCTACTAATGTTAAGTACAAAAAATATTTTTTGTCTTGAAAAAATAGTATGTGTAATTGTAGTATCAACCAATCACGTGTCTTGATAATTCACGAATCTATAAATATAACAAAATAGATATATATATATTTTTTAAAAACTTGAATTTAAATTTAAAGGAGTAAACATAATTTAATATTATGAAATTAACAATACATAATAAAGTTTCAATTTTTTTAGCGAAAAGTAAAAACATATTTCAAGTTGAGTTTTTAAACCAAAAGGAAAAACTAGACAGTAAACTAATCTATATTTTCCATCACACCCCAATCAAAAGGTCAATATTCTCATCTGGATCAGTAAAGAAATTAGAGATATCCAAATGAGTCATATCCATTGGACCATTATAATCAACAAATTTTGTCTCAACTTTTTCTTTTCCTTTGATTGACTTTTTGTAGAGATCCACAAGATATTTTGTAGTACGATAGGTACGTGTCCAATGCCCTTTATTTTCATATCTAAAGTAATTTTTTCGTACTATTTTCGTTTGCTTTGTGCCTTTTGAAATTGTTATCTTATTGCTGATAGTTTTGTTCATTATTTTGTCCATAGTTTATTCCAAGCCCACATTCGCGTCCACGTCCAAATCCAAATCCGTTTCCACATCTACATCCTTGTCTTGATATTACATATGCTTCAGGCAATGATATAGAATTAGTTGGACGTAACCCATGATTTTTCATCAGCAGTTTATTATTTTGTTCAGCCACTGGCAAGCAAAATAGGAATTTTGAGTATTTTTTGAAACCACACCCATGATATTGCTGCAGGAGCATATTCGAGGTGTGAAAGGTTGAAAAAGTTTACTCCAACATATCTTCATTCGTGATTTTTTCTCAACACAAGGTCAATTTTGAATATATTCTGAACAGTTCAGAATTGTACTGACTAATAGTTTTGAAGTCTTGCAAACAAAGGTGCATCCACTCGTAGTGGGCTTTGGGGAAGACTATAATCATTTGATGATCAAATCTTTCAGTTAATNGGATCTTTTTCAGTGAGATATTCAATTTTCAATCTATCGTGAAGATGATGACGAAGGAAGATGAGTTTTTTTGCACGATCCTGCCAGGATTCTTTGTTTCCTTCTTTTATTGTTTCTCACAGACCTTTTGAGACAAGATGGATATCAGTATCGAGTACCTATGACAAATAGTTTTTACCAGATATTTCAAGTGTAGCAAACTCAAGCTTTGTAATGTTTTCGAAAAATATGATTAAGAAAATACAATTAGTTTCGAAGAATATGATTAAGCATTGTATAATCACATAAAAATTAATCAAGTAGCAAATGTCAACATGACATGAGTTATATGTTTTCTTTTAAGGATAAACATTAAAATACGATATTCTTCGAAACATATGCTATTTAAGGAGCACGTTATATTTTACTATTACTTATATTTAGAAATATTAGCTCTTCGGGAGCTATGTATTATTTATAGAGTTGTGCTTTTTCAGGAGCAACAACAATTAAGAATGAGATCAACAATTGATATTTTATTATTAAACATAAAAAACGATAATAAAACATTTAATTACACATCACAATGAAAATATTAATTAATTTATAAATACACGTTAAATATTGACTTGAATTAATTGAGTGGGAAAAAAATTGATACTTATGACATGCAAAAACCCATTCACATATTGCGGCCTGAATTTCATAAACTAATCATAACTTGTTTTAAAAGGAGAAGGAAAAGCAACCTGATAACTAATTTCAGAAAATAATTAACGTGTAAAAGTTAATTAAATCAGAAACAAAAATATGGGCGTTAGAAAAATTGAATTGACATTAGCAGAAAGAAACAAGAAGTTGAGATGCGTACACGAAACTAATTGTGGCATACAACAACTTTGGCATAAACCAAATTTGTTCACGTAAACATTGCGGAAGCAGTATATGGATTTGGCAGAACGATACACACAAAAAATTACAAATAAACAAATATTTTGTAGGAATTGATCGCCACCGAATTGATTATGCTTAGTAAAATCGACAGATAACGTGTTATGTATATATGAAAAAAAATTAAATGTCACCAAATTGATTTTAGTACACGTAACAGATGATTATTCTTAAAAGAAATTACTACATTCACTAAATTTTGAATAATTAAACTTTCGTGCTGATAACGTGTTATGGAAAGAGAGAAAAAGAAGAAGACGGAATATAAGTCAATAGATTTATATGTATTATAATGAGAACCAAAACCCTATATTTATAGGAAATGATTAGGGATAAAATGGTAATAATTTCTAGAGTTACAGGGGTACAATTATCATTTATTAATAAATTTACCGTTTATAACACTATTTACATATATTAAGAAATTTAAAAGTGCGACTCATACTTTCACTACTCATTTTTTATTTATTTATGATTTAAATCGTTTAAATCTATCTCCTAGCCACGACAATATCAAAGGTTAGCAAGGCATTCAGGAAGTTGCTTCATACACTTGCACTGCTTACAGAATACAGAGTAAAACTTTTTGTCACCATAATAAACCATTGTTATTTGTGGCACTGGGCACTCTGTTTCGGGTGGCGTACCATTGTTATTTCTGAATGATGCCAAGGGTATTTTGGGGAAATTTCTGTGGTTATGAGCTTTGGGATAGGCGGAGTTAGGTGGTGGGTGGTGGTTGTGCTGTTGGTTTTAGTGAGAAAAAGAAAGCTATTGACATTTCTTAATTGTACAAAACTTTTCCATGGATTTTTGGCCATTATCATAATACTTCTGTTCATTTTCTCTTTTAGGATAATATATAAAGATATAAAAAATTAGAGCCAAGAAGTCTACAAAACTGTACCCAATTTCATAATATTTGTGTAAATTTTCCATTTTTAAAATTTCTAGACCGGGTTTATGGTTGGGATGAGAAACGACGTGACATGTTCAGTATGTTAAATTGAAGGATTAATAACAAAAAAATCCCCTAAAAACATCTCCAATTGCGATATACCTCTCTATTTGAAACTTTTTGTACGAAAATCCTCTGCCGTCAAGATCCATCAAATTTGTCGTTAAAAACAGTAAAAAGTGCCAAAATTAAAAAGGAATAATTTCAATTTCAGTACCCAAACTTCTTTTTTACAAATTAAATCCAAATTTTTATATGTGTCACCTACCACCCCACCCCACCCTCCCCTCTTCCCTAAAAATAAAATAACCAAAAAATAAAAAAGTTCTCTCCTTTAAACCCCACCACCTACACCATCGTGGGCCAACCACATCCATATATCTCACACAAGACGCAATCAAACCACAGCCACTCATCTCACATAGTCCCTTCAATTAATTGAGATAGAATAGCCTCAATGTTCTTGCAAGATGATCACGAATTTAAGGGCTAGATTGGATCAATCGTTTGCATGCCCATGTTTGTTTGGCCATGATTATGCATTTCCCCATATGATTTTATAGATTGAAGTACTCGGGGCCCATCAATTTTGGACAGAACATAGTCGCTATGCGTAGCATTCGAGACAAATTTTGAACTAGAAATTGGAGTAGTTGGGGGATAATTGGCTCAATTAAATTCATACCCATGGTCATTTGGACTTATTAGTTTGATTGATGCCCATTTGGGGATTGGATGCTATGTGAGGCATAAATTGAAGGAGAAGTGTTCGGCAAAAAATGAGTCGTGACGGTCGAAAAATAGATCGAATGGAGGCTTTTTGGGTCGACGTTTAAGGGGATGATGAATCTTCCAAAAATATATCTTGAATTTTGGAATACAAAATGCACACACTGCCTCTTTTTTTTTTTTTTGATACTCAGATCTCTCAGCTTAGCCAGACTTGTTCATACAGGAGGTGATTATCTAAGAATCTGGATTTGGAGCCAATTTTTTCTACTAAAGCTGGAAATCCGTCTTTGGCATTGGGAAGAATAAAATACATAAAAGTGGGGTGGGGCGAAGTGGGATGGGGTGAAAAATAAAGTGTTAAAAAATTGGGATGGTAGGTGGCACAAATAAAAAATATGGATTTAATTTGTCAAAAAAAAAAAAAGTTTAGGCACTGAAATTGCAATTATTTCTTTTTGATTTTGACATTTTTTTACTATTTTTAATGGCAAATTTGACGGATCTTGACGGCAGAGGATTTTCACACAAAAGGTTTCAAACATGGAGATTTTTTGTAATTTTCAATAGACTGTGTATTGCAATTGGAAACATTTTTATGGGAATTTTCTGCTATTAATCCCTAAATTGGACTCCATACAAATTCGACAAAAGGTTCAAAACAATTTTCCATTCTGTGTGGGCCATGCCATTGAAAAATAGAAATCAGAAGAAGTATCAATTACAATGTGTGAAGTTGCAATCAGCATTAATCGTTATAAATGATCATCAACCTTGTAAGAAGATGAAAGCATCTATAAATAACACATGAAACCTTTATATTCACCAACGATGATGAATTTGTATCACTTTGTGAAGACTTTCGAAAATGAAGGGCGGTGCTTTAAGCTGTGGCTGCAGCTGGTTCATCGGCCATTTGTGAGACCGGAAGGAGGGTACATGTGAGGTTACGATCACCATACACATTGTTCACACGTCCTGTAATAACAACAACAAATCAAACAGAATAGTTAAATTCGGAGAGAGAGAGAGAGAGAGAATCAATACAAGAAGAAGAAGTTATTCTCAATAAATTTGGAGTCAGCTACACCAGTCCATGTCGGCATTTCGTTCTTTTCATTGCTAAATCTACTAGGAAATCTGAAGCAACTAAATCTGGTAGTTCATGTTAGTTTTGCTCTATCCCTCCCTCCTATGATTTGCTTTACCGAAAGTGCGTCACTCTTGTGAACAAGAGAATATTCTAAGAAAAAATAGAAAGTCGAAGCAACAAACTGAATTTAAAGGCTAGTGTATTTATAAGAATGCTATACATGTAATGATACCAAAGATTTAGAATGAGATGTCATGTATCCAAAATTTTGATTTCGGAGAGAACATAAGCATAAGAACCTTCTACCGCAGGATTTTAGGGGATGATTAAACTTCAAATCCAAGGAGGAACACAGTACAAATTGCAAAGGCGACCAAAAACATTTTTATTACTAAAGGAAAAATGATGGGAAATATTAGAGGATAAAAAAGGCTGTGTAAGTCGCAACAATAAAGTCAATGCTCCATGTTAATAAACTTAGCCAATTTTAAAGAAATGAACTTGTGAGGGGGAAGATTAACATTTATCATTTAGAGTATATATGCTAAGGCTTTTTACCTAGAAATAACCACAAACATTAAAGTTTCCTCATGAAAAAAAAAATTGAATGTGTTTACTCTATTCTCTGCAGAATACCATTCATCAGAGAGTTTATTAAACATACCTGTAGTAGGCCAGAACTTAGCAGCTCTGAGCCAGGAAGCTGGGAAGGCAGCATGTTCCCGAGAATATGGTTTTGTCCATGCATCTGCCATGAGGAGTGACGATGGATGAGGAGCCCCCTGGAAAAAAATTACCAGAATTAGTTTCTCCAAATATATGCTAAAACAGAAAATCTTAAAAAACATGTTAATATGAATGTCTACAAACCATGATTTAATTAAATAGAAGCAACAGCCTGACAAGAGGAACATGTACTTTTACCTTGAGAACATTGTTGTGAATATCAGCTTTTCCATTCTCGATTTGTGCAATTTCTTGTCTAATCAAAATAAGAGCATCACAGAACCTGTCTAACTCTGCCTACGAACAAAATGAGACGCGCTCAAAATCACAGGGGAGAAATTTGCATTCGACATCCGGTGTCTGTTCATGCAAGTGAAACTATGTTATTTTTTTACCTTGCTTTCACTTTCGGTTGGTTCAATCATGAGTGTACCAGGAACTGGCCATGACATTGTTGGTCCATGAAAGCCATAGTCCATGAGACGTTTAGCGACATCTTCAGGCTCGATTCCAGCAGTATTCTACGGTATTCATAAATTGCAATAAGTAAATGGCCAATTGCATGGAAATTGGAAGTCATGGGTAAATGATGCTCAGCCAAAATTACCTTAAAGCCCCTCAAATCAACAATGAACTCGTGGGCGACTGTCCCGTTTACACCACGGAAAAGAATAGGGTAGTGCTCCTGTTAATCAAAGCCTAAAATATTAACAGCATTATTTATCGACCTCAAATTTCAATTAAAGGAACTGGTGGAATAGCCAGGGTCACAATCACAAACTCACAGTCGAAGCCCAAAAAAGAAAAAAAAGGTTAATGTTTGCATAATGGGAGAAAGCGTGTCTTGCAAAATGAGAGAAACAGCAGTACTCTCTTACAATGACTAAGAGCATATTTAGCCAAGCTTCAACATTTTTAAGGAATTTTTTTTTATCGAAACATGTTTGAGCCTTTTTAGAAGTTGCTCTATTTTTGAGATTTTTAGTGAAAATGCTTACTTTAAAGATAGTACTGTGCTTTATTTAAGATTAGCCAAACATGCTCTAAGGGCATGACAGTACATAGAACCTCTTGTGTCCCATTAGGATACCATCAGGATACAAAATGCACATAATAGTAGACAGAACAAGTAGAGAGAAGAAACGGAGACCTCCAAACGCTTTGCCATGTAGTTAGCATTCAAGATGGCAATTTTAGATGCTTCTGTCAGTCCCTTTGAACCCATCATGGAAATGTAGGTATATGATATTGGCAAAATGAGCGCAGATCCCCAAGGAGCAGCAGAAATAGTACCAAGGGGCTGAGATTTGTCCGGGGCTGGTATCCCTCCTGTGGGAACCTGCAATATCACAATGAAGCCACGATATGGACCATATTAAATTTTTTTGTTTAATAATTTACACTTGGCAGATATAGATTATTTACATCCACAAATACAGTCCACAGATAATGCCTTTCAACATACCACGGGATGAGACGGTAGAAATGGTGCTAGGTGTTTCTTTACGCCAATGGGCCCCATCCCAGGTCCACCTCCACCATGAGGAATACAGAATGTTTTGTGTAGATTAAGATGGCAAACATCCGCACCAATAAAACCCGGGCTTGTCAGCCCAACCTGTAAGAAAAGAAATTAGATTCAGAGATGCAGCTGCGGAGGAAAGGCGGTGAAGAGAAAAAAAGGCACAAAATTGGTTCCATATATTGCAAGGATAAGAAAAAGTAAGAACAACCAACTAGGCCTTATTTCAAATAAATTCTATGTGAATCCTTTTTCGGCACTTAATTTGGTCAATCACTATTGATGCAATCAAATAATTAGCTACAAGACCATGTTACTTTTGGACTACCTCTCCATCTCCTAACCTTTTTTACTCGTACTGCATCGTTCTTTAGGTCCATAAACGACATGCTCCAACTACCCAAGTCATTGTTCCCTCAATTATCCTCAATTGGTGCCCTTTCATAACATAAAAAGAAAGATAAGATGTCTCTCATACTCGAATCAACAAGATATGGAGACAACTGAAAACGAGAGGCCCGAAAAACAACTGTAAGATATGGGACAACCGATCTGAAATGATGATAAGAGGAACAAGTCAAAACTAAATTAATATACTAGACAGACTATTAATATAGTACTTTAGCTCCAGAGCAATTATCCTATCCTCTCTACCAGTGTGAAGACATAGACTATGACGATCGAGGGTAAGACAATGGCCCAACCTAATGCATCATCTCAGTGCCAGCTAAACAAAAGGTAGACATCAGAAGAATGGTCACCGTGAGAATAATGGTTCTGACATTCGATTATTAATTTTCTCAATGAGGAAACTTTTGATAATTTGGTCATGTGTTTCACAGGAAAAAATGGTCAAGAATCTCAAATCTCCGGAATATGTATTCACATCTGTAATCTAAGACATGAGAACAGTTTAAACTCGGGAGAGAAAGAACAGTGGAAGGATAAAAAAATATGGTTATAAATATGCTAGGAACATGAAAACTAACAGAATTGTTTGCAAACTAGATCAGGAAAACATACAAACCTGGGCATTCATATTGGCACCATCCATGTAAACTTGACCGCCATTGTCATGAATTATCTTGCATATCTCATCAATTCCTTCCTCGTAAACTCCATGAGTTGAAGGGTATGTAACCTGATTTGAGTAAAAGTTTTAAGAAATAGAAACCACATCTCATAGAACTTTAATGATAGTTATATATATACCATAAGAGCAGCTAGGTTCTCCTTATTTGCTTCAGCAGCCTTCCGTAACTCTTCAATGTTAATGTTTCCCTTGGCATCCGTTCCAACAGCAACAATTTTCATCCCGCACATCGCGGCACTTGCAGGATTTGTTCCGTGTGCTGAGACTGGTATAATGCAAACATTACGGTGGTGATCTCCTCTTGACTACATTAGAAGTTAAACAATAATCAGTACTAATAATAGAAATTTTTTGAAAAATGTAAATTGACCCCTGATCATAGGAAGTTGTCCCCAAAGGCAAAAATTAGATTTCCAGAATTCAATGAGATCATGCCATCGACTCTCTTATGAATATAACATTATTTTATCAGCCTTTGACTCGAATGATATCTTGCACACTTGATTTTTTTTAAGGAAAAAAACCTTGGAAATCTCTTGATTAAATATTCTCTGATGCCATTAATATTATACCTTTTAGAAATTTCTAATGTAATGGCCTATGTTGGAATTACAATACCAGATGATATGCACGAATCACCATCAACCCAGCATACTCTCCAGCGGCACCAGCATTGGGTTGCAGTGAGAACGAATCAAAGCCAGTAATTGTGCTTAACATTTCACCCAAATCATTGAACATTTCCTAGAAGAAGAATATCATATTTCAATAACATAAATGATGAGATCTGCTGCTGGAAATCGTCCATAAAAAATAAAGAGTTTAAGATATGTTTGGTATGTAATACTAGACAATACAAATAAATAAGATTGTAACTTCTTTTTCTTCTTTAATACTGTCCAATCCACATTATCAAACATGTCATTAGAGGATTAAATTCAGTCGAAAAGTAAAACCTGGTAACCCTCAGCCTGTTCACTAGGGGCAAAAGGATGTAAATTTGCAAATGCTGGCCATGTTACTGGCATCATTTCAGTTGTTGCATTTAATTTCATTGTACAAGATCCCAAGGGAATCATGCTGTGGCACAAAGAGAGATCCTTTGATTGAAGCCTGTGAATGTACCTAAGCAGCTCGTGCTCAGTGTGGTACCTTCAAAATCACATTAAAAGTTCAATTGGAATTCAAAAACTATAATTGATACTATCAACTTTCAGATGGAAAGGTCATACGAGTTAAATATTGGGTGAGTCAGATATGTGCTCTCCCTAAGAAGCCCTGAAGGGATCACATTTTGAACCTCTGCCGCAAGGGACGCAGCAGTGAATATCACCTAATGACAATTTATTAAAGTTAATAGCATGTAAATGATAAAAATTACAAAGAGCATGTTCTACTTATAAGTAAATAAGTTTTCAAAGTTGAAAATATGTAAGTTACTTATTTTGAAAGTAACTCTTTTTACTAAATAAGTAAGTTATTCCAACTTTTTTGGAGGCATATTTTACCCTTTTCTAAGCTTAGGCAGACGTGCTCTAAGTCATCCAAAAAGAAATAGCTATACTTACAGGCTTGCCACATGCAAAAACTTCAAATAGTTTGTCAACATCTTCTAAAGTGGTGGTTTCATCGAAAGAAACAGTTACCTGAACAAGAAAAGGTTTGGTTATATCCAATTAGAAGTTATAAATTACAGATCAAGAAAGGAATATATTTAAACTCACAGTATTCTTGTCCACAATTCGCAAATTTATTTCACTCTTGTAAGCAACCTCTGCAATGGCCTTTGAATCAGCACATTTGACTTTCACAGTATCAAAAAACGGAAGACTCTGGACTTCTACAGTCCCAAGTTTTTTCAATCCAGTGGCTAATGTTCCAGCCAAACCATGAACTCTTTGGGCAATGATTTTCAAGCCTTCTGGTCCATGATAGACGGCATACATAGCAGCCATGTTGGCTAGCAATGCCTGCATAATACAACAGGATATTCTAAAAAACATAAAATCTACAACTTACACTGCAGATAAGTAAGTTGATTTTCATAAATCGATCGATCAAGCTCGATATACACTCAAGGTCACGAATTAGAGATAATGGTTTAACTTGAGCAATTAACTCATTTCTTATTTATCTCTATCCACTAGTAGAAGCGATTAAAGTAAAGTGGAACTGCTGTCAACTTTGACAGACGTTGAAAATAATGAAAACAGAAAGAATGGTTATGCAGTTGATAATTAAACTTACTTGAGCTGTGCAAATGTTGCTTGTAGCCTTGTCCCTGCGAATATGTTGCTCCCGTGTCTGCATCGCCATACGAAGAGCGGGTTTTCCCGTAGAGTCAACACTGACTCCAATAATTCTTCCGGGCATCATCCTCTTGTATTCTTGGGACGTAGCCAAGAAAGCGGCATGGGGGCCTCCATACCCCATTGGAACACCGAACCTCTGAGCAGAACCAACTACGATGTCTGCCCCCAACTCACCCGGAGGCTTTAACATTATCAAAGCCAACAAATCAGAAGCCATTACGACCTTCACGTCATTGGCGTGTGCATTCTTAATGAACTCCCCATAGTTTAAAACCTCGCCCTCGGTTCCCGGATATTGAACAAGAACCCCACAAACATCCCCGGATTTATAATCAATTTCATTAACATCTGAAACAACTACCTTAAGCCCAAATCCATCCGCTCTAGTCTTACAAATATCAATAGTCTGAGGGTGACAATTACAAGCAATAACAAAAGTTTTCTTTTTCCCCTTCTGAATATTGTTACACATAGCCATTGCCTCAGCCGCAGCAGTCCCTTCATCGAGCAAAGAAGCATTCGACATAGGCAATCCAGTAAGATCCGTAATCATAGTCTGATAATTCAGCAGGGATTCTAGACGCCCCTGCGCAATCTCAGCCTGATACGGCGTATACTGCGTATACCAACCCGGATTCTCCATTATATTCCTCAATATGACAGGAGGTACAAAAGTATTATAATACCCCATCCCAATATACGATTTGAAAACATTATTTTTGGATGCTAATTTCTTCATATGCTCAATCATTTGCGCCTCTGTCAGTCCCCCATCAAATTTAGGCAGTGTCATACTATCTATACGAATAGATTTAGGGACAGTGGCATCAATGAGTGCATCAAGGCTATTAAACCCGGCATACTCCGCCATTTTGGATTGCTCTTCAGGGGTGGCGGAGTTATGCCGCCGTGGGAAGGTGTCGCTTGGTTTCAGAGCGTCCACTGAAATGGATCGAGTCCCAACACATTGTACCAAACTCCGGGAAGAAAAAACATGAGATTTCCATAAATTTTCACCTCGTACTACATTCGGAGTTAATGAGGAAACATACCTCGATGGCCTGTATATTTCATTCTGGCGGGACTGCTTGGTTTCTGAAACCAGACGTTTTAGAACTGCCCGGTTGGCCAATTTTCGGGCACGCTCCATCCTGAATATACAGCAAAAAATCAAATGAAGGGTTCAAGATTGAATTTAAACAGGCAACCAGAAAGGGATAAGGAAAAAAGCAAGAGAAAATGCACAAACCTTTTGCTTTTTGTTTTATTTGAATGTAAGATTTATTGTTCCGTAATATGAAAAAGTGGGTAGTGGTAATGGGTTGGTGACGATACTCTGTTACAGTGTAGTTACGTACATGTATGTAAGCTATCAAATCTTTATAGTTCTTCCATATGGGGCCCACACTAATGTGAGTATGTTGTAAGTGTTGTAACCCAATAATAATTGTACCCCTAGCATAGTTGCATAGTTCATAGAAGGAAACAACAGACAGAGACTGGGGCGTAGGTAAGCGAGAGAGAGAGAGACTGCCCACCAACTTTAGGAAAGGACAGGGATTTGGGGGCTACGTGCAAATCTAGATGTCTGCAGGGAGGCCTCTGCAATCCTTTTTATTATTATTATTATTTTTGGTCCAATTGTATGTGTATATGTATCATGTAAGTCCGTGAAAAGAGAAAATATTTATGGGACTAATTGTATATATTATGCCATGTTTGAAAATTGATGGAACGTATAGTTGAAAAATTGATAGAAATAGTGTGAATCATGAAATATTTTATTAAAATTAATTATTGACTTTGACTTAATTTTTATCAAAATTTTCAGCTAAACTAAATATGAGCGATGTATGAAAATTTGAGAATGAGCGAAAGGGAATAGATGAAATAAATGGATTTGGGAAAAAAAAATGGAACTTTTGTTTGAAGGAATCAAGATGTGTAAAGAATCTCGACTAGGCATATTTCCTTGTACATTCGACTTGTGTTAGTTTATATAATTGATTATATTAGACGAGCATGATTATGTCCTAATTGTGTAGCGTGTTCCAATTACATAAATCATCAAGATAACCAATCCTCACAAATTTATAAAATAAACGAAAATTGAATTATATTAATTCAACTAAGTTTACCATCCTATATATGAATAAATGGTGCACCATAGTAGCAAATGTTAAATTTACTATTGAAGTGAAGAAATAACCATAAAGTTTTTCTAGTTTTGATTGCGGGTTAATTTCACTCGCAGCGAAGTTCAGGGATGAAATTGACATTAAGTGAAAAGTTGAGTGACTATTGGTGATATTTATCTTTGAGTTGGTGGGCGCAAAGTATTTACCAAGGAGTTGGTGAATCCTCCGTGGAATAAAGACCGTCCGATAAAATTGTGGTTCGGTGGGGATCCAATCTACGGTTGATAAATATTTGAGTTTTCAGTGCCTATTTAATTTGGCAAGATTCTTTACCATTACTGGAGTATGAAAAGTCCCCATCGAGGACTATGGAATTTGGTATCTTGAGTGGGTATCTAGTGTAATTGAAATATTTCAAACAAATTGAATTGTGCATCTAAGGCCTATCGATATCCCCAATTTTCCATGGAACTTGAAAATCATTTTCCATTTTCATCTTTTNGCAAGATTCTTTACCATTACTGGAGTATGAAAAGTCCCCATCGAGGACTATGGAATTTGGTATCTTGAGTGGGTATCTAGTGTAATTGAAATATTTCAAACAAATTGAATTGTGCATCTAAGGCCTATCGATATCCCCAATTTTCCATGGAACTTGAAAATCATTTTCCATTTTCATCTTTTACATTATTTGATAGGAAGAATTTTCCTTGGAATTGGTTTTCCACTCTATCCCCCCCACGTGACTATTTTTCATTGTTTTCCTTGTATTGGTTTTCTCACCACTTTGGTGGGAAAATAGTTTTCTAGCTTTTTTTTTTTACAATAGAAACAAATTATATTCCTAATTGTAACAAATTATATCTCTTTAATGGATAATTTTCATATAAAACAAAGCGAAACGAATACAAAGTTTAAAAATTTTTCGGATGAAAAATTATAACAAT
>CAIGRT010088555.1:0-11105 GCA_903798405.1 Fraxinus platypoda
AGAAGAACAAGTAGCTTTCATGAGAAGCTACATTAATGATAGCTAATACCTAATTGATTCATTTGCATTTATTATCTACTAGGTATTGACCAGGAATTTTGAGAAAAAAAATAAAGAAGATGAAGTAGAAAAATCATTAACACTATAAAATAATTATATGTTTCTATTTCATAAGAAAATCATATAATTTCATTTCGAAAAATTTAATCTTATCCAAATTTGCAATTGATTAGATTTTCCATAATTTTCGGTAGAAGGTAATTTTTCTTTGAAATCTTGTTTTTATTGATAAGTTGTGTTTAATAGTTGTTATTCTTAGACATTTCATGATGTTCTAGACATTTTGAAGCTATTATCGACATTTGGATCATATTTAACTTGACACTTTAAAACTTCATTTGTTTAAAACAAGATTTCGTTCTGTACATGAGAGTCCTCTATATTTTATACTATTATTAACATTTTAAGTGTAATTTGGGACATTTCATAAATGTTTTATTTACCCACTCATAGGAAGAAGTGAGCATTTAATGTATAATTGACATGGTACTTTTTAAAATGAGTAGTATAGGTTATGTGTCAAGTTATTATTGGTCAATACAATTTTTAATTATATAAATAATATTATTTTCATTGTGGAATTTAAAATTGTTAATGAGGGCATTTTGGTCTATATTATAGTAAAATGGACATTAAAGAAATTTTGGACATTTTTTTAAATGACTATGTAAAAGTGGACAATTTTTGCAATTTCCTCTTAATAATTTAATATTACCTGAAATCCGAGAAAACAATATCCCTAAGAGCTTCTTGAAAATCAATTATTCGATCCGGAGATCCCAACAAGACTGTCAAATATATTACTAAAATTGGGGGTCTCTTGCAAAGAAGAATTCGTAGAGATTTTCTCGGAACCCGAATTCAACATTAGAATTTTGAAATCGTATTTTAATGGAGAATATGTGGTTAAAAAATAAGGAATTTTTTTAATTTTACGTGTAATATTATTTTATTGAAGAGAATAATGCTATTTAATTCCATTAAAATTATAATCTCAATATAAGTGACATTAATGTAGCATTAAATGATAATTAAAATTAAGTCATACATATCACCTCACATCACGTAGAAAACAATAATATCACTAGGTTAAATAATATTATTTTATTAAATAAATTGTGATTTAAAATTTTAAAAAAATAAAAATATATTTTTGAAATAAAGCGACCTTAGGGTGTGTTTGTGTCCTGTTATTGGGAGAAAAATAGATTAATGAATAGTATTTTTTTGAGAATGTGTGAGTAAAGTAACTTAACTGATCTATGTGTTCGATATTTTATTGAATGTCTGGTGGACAATCTAATGGGAGATAAACAGGGCTTTAAGAGGAACAGCAAGCGAAGAAACCTCACTTTGCAGTCTTCTTCTCCTTCCTCTCCGTGCAGTCTTGTTACGCAAAGCTTAAAAATTTTAGTTACTCCACAGACTTTCTAAAGTAAGTATAATCTTTTCACCACGTGTTAATATGGCTATGTGTGTATTTAAATGAATAATATGAATTCTTTTCCGTATGTTGTAGAATGGAAGGAGACACCAATGAAAAGCTTTTAAATGGAGCAGAAGAAGAAGAAAATGTTAAGCTCAAGGACAAATTATGGAATGAATCCAAAAAAATGTGGATTGTGGCTGGACCTGGTATTTTTACCCGATTTTCATCATTCGGAGTGAGCGTCATTAGCCAGGCATTTGTTGGCCATATTGGCTCCACAGAACTTGCTGCCTACGCTCTGGTGTCTACTGTTCTGCTGAGGTTTGCCAATGGGATTTTGGTACGATACACCATCTACCTTAACTTATTCATTGTAGGTTTTTTATTTTTCTTTTTTTTTGGCTAAAACAGAACAAGGATTACCTTTATGCACGTTTCTTGATTAAGAATTCAAGAAAAATAAATTTGATTTAGGTAACTAGGAAAAAAATTCTTTGATCTTGGAGATTCTTTGATTATTAGTATTTCTCAAACCTTAATGCTACACGGTGTGTTTTTAATGATTCACAATTAAATTAGAGAAAAACTTCAATAAACCATAAATTTGAAATATGATAAACAGGTCAATGATTCAATGTTATGTTTATCAAACTAAAAATGTTTATGGCATTTGTTCAGTTTTCCTGTTTCTGATCTTGCTCAAGTGTATTAATCAACTGAGTGATGCCACACGCATACACATATTTGCCAGTTCGACTCCACATAAGAGGCTAGAGTAAAATCTTGCGTAGAAGGAGAAATGACATCCAAGACACAAGACTTTCTTTCTAATTAGTGTATGTTATTTGCTAGAAATTTATATCAAATCATCAATTTTAGCGCACACGTATACATCCCGAAGTAGTGCTTATCATTTTGTCAAGAAACTGAATTATGAGATCTTGCATATTTATATTTCAATTTGTGCAGTTGGGCATGGCCAGTGGATTGGAAACTCTTTGTGGACAATCCTATGGAGCAAAACAGTATCACATGCTTGGGGTATATCTTCAGCGATCATGGCTTGTTTTGGTTGTAACCACAACTCTACTTACACCATTGTTTCTTTTTGCCAATCCGATTTTAAAAGCTTTAGGCCAAGATGAAAGCATCGCAGAAGTGGCCGGAACTATTGGGCTCTGGTTTATTCCTGTGATATACTCCTTTATTATATCATTTAGCTGCCAAATGTTCCTACAGGCACAGAGTAAGAACATGATTATTACATACTTGGCGGCGCTTTCGCTATCAATCCACATCTTTCTCTCCTGGCTTTTAACAGTTAAGTACAAGTTTGGGATTACTGGCGCTATGGTATCCACAATTTTGGCATACTGGATCCCTAATGTTGGTCAGCTAATATTTGTTCTCTCTGGAGGATGTCGGGAAACATGGAAAGGTTTTTCGTTTCTAGCTTTCCAGGATCTTTGGCCAATAGTCAAGCTTTCTTTATCATCTGGTGCAATGCTCTGGTTAGGCTTATTTCATTTACTTGAACTGTTCTAAAAGTATATTAACCTGCCAAACCACGAGGCCGTGATTTGTTTATACTATAAACCAGTAATATATTGTTATGACATATTCTACATTGTTTCATACTGTTCATGAGATTCGAGATTGAAATGCCTGGTGTGGAGTCGTGTTAGTATTAATCTTGTTCAGTATAATTCCAGAAGTTATATCTTTTTGCTGCCCACGATTTCGATATATGTCATGTTTTTATATGCCTTTTTGTATTATTCCCTAAAAGAAATCAAGGATTTTGGAGGAGAAACGATTTAGGATTTACTTCTCTACACGTTCAATATGCAATTTTTTATCGTAAACCTTTGGTTTCTTGACAGTCTTGAACTCTGGTACAACACAATACTGGTTCTTTTGACCGGAAATCTGAAAAATGCCGAGGTTGCAATTGATGCTCTTTCTATCTGGTAACACTTTTTTTCCCTCATTCTTTATGCCTTGTATGGGAGGGATTAAAATCGGATTAAAATTGAAAATATAGTCGTTATTGTTGACTTTTATTAGACGAGTGGGACCCAATAATGGCCCTATTTTCAATTTTAATTGGCTTTTAATCTCTCCCGAACGGGGCTTTAATTTCCTTTTCGTCTAGCATCGTATGAGAATGAAAGTGCACTTCTTTTTCAGTCTTAACATCAATGGTTGGGAAATGATGATTTCTCTTGGTTTCTTGGCTGCAGCAAGGTATTATAATTGTCCTTATTTTCCTCAAAGACACAAAGCTATCTGAGCTTGTTTATATTTCATATCGATCCTGCCACTTTTGACGTATCGTCAATTGCTATATTTTAGTGTTCGTGTCTCAAATGAGCTTGGACGTGGGAACTCTAAAGCTGCGAAGTTTTCAATCATTGTGACAGTGTTAACGTCATTATCCATTGGACTAGTTCTATTTGTATTTTTCTTGTTCTTTCGTGGACGTCTAGCTTACATCTTCACTAAAAATCAAGATGTGGCCAAGGCAGTAGCTCATTTGTCACCTCTCCTGGCATTTTCCATACTCTTGAACAGTGTTCAACCAGTTCTTTCCGGTAAGCTTATGTTTGGTGGTTTGTTATATCATTTATGCATTATTTTCACACAACAATCATTTTTCATCAGGAAGAGAAACTTAAATAATAGCAGCTATAATTAGAAGAATTTCCGTTCAATACGCTGATGAGCTCTTGCTACAATTTTTTTTCCCTCTTACGATAGGTGTTTCCATAGGGTCTGGACAGCAGAGCACGGTAGCGTATGTTAACATAGGATCCTATTACATCATAGGAATTCCTGTTGGAGTTGTGCTTGGTTATGTTATCAAACTACAAGTTGAAGTGAGTTTTAATCATTTTGCTTATTCTATCCTTAATGCTCTTTGACATATTCTTATTGACGATTCCGCCTACCCTCGATCTCCAACAAACGTGTACGGGGACACGCACACAGACACAACACAGAAAAAGTGATAGCGATAATAAAGACGAACACTTGGCTCTTCATGAAAACCAAATAGTTTTTTCTTTCGTTTATATGCACCAACCGGCATGAATTTTTCTTTATGCTATGATCGATAAACTTTTTTTTTTATGGTTATATTTGACAGGGTGTTTGGATTGGAATGTTATTTGGCACGCTCGTCCAAACTATAATACTTGTAATAATAACTTCCAGAACTGATTGGGATAAACAGGTAACTTGGATTTGTTTTCCCTTTCACTTCTAGTGGTTGTTTTTAAACAATTTGATACCTTGGTATGAAGATCGGCCTGCTAACTATGGATATGACGCCGAAAATAGACTAATTTTTACATCACGCTTCAATTTGATTACATATTCAAATGTCTATTTGTTGTAGGTGGATATTGCTCGTAGACGGGTTAATAGATGGTTTGTGGAAGATGAAACCGATTCAAATTCGAGGTCAGCTGCCTGACGAAAAATTTCCCCTCAGCATTTGTGATGTATACCAGTATATGGCCAACCAATTCATGGAGAAATTTCGGAAATCAATCAAAGGCAGATCATATGGATAATCAAGAATCACGAGGCTGAACAATGTACTTAAATGAAGGATAGTTTCCCACCTAAAAGTGAAGGATCATGCGCTAGGAATTGACTGAATTCCAAACTTCAGTTATTTTCCATTAGTTTATTCGATTTCCTTGGTTTGTCACAATTGTTTTGCTTATTTCCAAATCACTTGTTTTTTCTGCTATTTTAAGTTATGAATAACATTGTAATAGACAGACTTTGAATCTGTAGATCGTTCTCTCGGCATTTTGGTTCCGAAATCATCGAGTTCTTGTCAAGCATCAATCTAGTGAGCACGCTGCATCAATTCGTTTCCCTTATAGGATGTGTTTCGTAAATTTGTATGATACACTTGGATACAAATAAGTAGATTTGACTTAATTTAAACAAAATTACAAGTGACTCAAATTTGGAAACGGACAAAATTTGTTTGTACGATCTTTTACGATGCTAATCAAAACAAATTGAGTGCGTCAAACCAATTGCCAACTAATTGAAGAGGTCAGGTCACCATTTTTTCAATTTGTCGAGTCCGATTTTAATAACTATGATTCAGGTAGTGGAGAAGAATTTTGATTGTTTATAAAATAATCGATCATTTAGCTAGTATTACACTTCGGCAGAGCCAGTGATTGGAGTGAAGTCGTAACAGAGTAGCTGAACTGGAAGGTGCGACTGGATCACCTACTTTTCAGTGAAAGCTAATGTTTGTGGGGTATTTTGATTTAACACTGCTTTACACCCAAAACAAAAAGGAGGGAGCTATGTCTAAGTTAAACTTGGAGATGAAATTCTTCTTTCATTTTTCGACGTTGAAGTAAGACCAAACTCGTGAGCTTATTATCCTAGATCGAAACAAGTTGATAGGACCCTCCTTTTTTTTTTTCCTTTTCCTTTTTCTTTTTAAATTTAATTTAAATTTTTTTTTTTTTTGCGTTCCCATATCCCCGTGTGGTGACATGGGGATGAAAACTAATTAATTCCCTTTCAGTGGTGCAAGCCAACTAACTTCCTATTGGACCAATGCAACTTTACTCTTGGGTCCACTTGAGCATGTCTTACAAATCTGCCTGCAGACAAATTTACTATTGGTTACATGTGGGGACCTATGAACATTAACTTTGCTTTTAATTCTCCACCTGCATTTTCCAAAGAGTAATGGTATTCATCCCCCACACAGTCTACGTGACATTAATGTAGCATTAAATGATAGGTGAGTTATTTAATTTCACATTTCATTTAACCTATCATATAAGGCCACGTAGACTGTGTTTTCATCCCCATAACATTACTCTTTTCCAAAGGCTTCTATTTTTCTATTCAAACCACATTTCTTTCAATTATATTGAAGGTCATTAATCTGTATTCATTATTACATTTATATCCTTAACTTTTTTTCTTCATCACATTATTATTTTTAACATTTTATTAATAAAAAATATTGTTCTTAATCATTATTTTTGTCCAAAAATATTATTTACGTGCTTTAAAATGAGAATCAAATATTTAATCATATTTTTGCACTACTATGTTTTTGCTTATTTTAAAATACAACGGTCAAATGAGTATTTTTACTCTTATCATAATCAAGAATAATTTATGTTAATTTGAGAGTAAGAATGCAATAAAAAAAAGTTTGAGATATAAATATGATAATGTGTAAAGGTTTTCATGCAATTAAAATATAGTATAGTTATTAAAAACTGTTATGTGAATATATTTAGTCGATATTAAAATGTGCATAAATAGTCTTTATGAGTGAATAAACATTTGTTTAATCCTTTTTTAAGTTTTTTTTTTATATTATTTCTTTGCTCTGATCTTTTAAATTTTGAAATTAAAAAAGTAACTATAATGAAAAGTAATTATAATGAAATATTTATTAAAGTTAAAATTATTTTATCAAGTTTGAAAGGTTACCTAATCTTCATCAAGTGCAAGGCTTTCTTTCCAAGTATATTTAGTTTTCTATATATGCGTATGGTGCGTCTGACTCATCCTTACATTTTTCATGTGTACGTTGCAGAATTAAAGGCTTTAGAGTTTACCCAATGGAAGGAGAAATCACTGAAAATCTTTTGAGTAAAGTAGAAACATTACTAGGCCATAGAGACGGAAATTTAGCGACGGACGATTTTCATGGCTATTACCAATGCATTAACAACAAATTAGTAACAAGTTACTATTTTATCATTTTTGAAAAATGCTATTAAATTAACGACAGAGTTGCCAACGAAAGATTCCGTTAATACAAATTATGTTGCTAATCCGTCGGTAAAAATGTAAAATAAATACATAATAAATTAAATAATTCACTGGTAGATCTTCCAATAGATAATTCCATTGAAAACTATATAAAAGAGAAAAAAAATACCAAAGGAAACTTTTGAAGCAAAATAAAGTATTTTGTCTACATTTACTATCGAGTTTAGACCAATCGGTCTACCTATCTTTTCTTTTCATTTTCTTTTGAAAATTTAATATGATTTCAAATTGAACTATATGATGTACATTATTGAGTGGAGAATGCATTTTAAGTAGTGATTTGATGGAAAATATGTGGTTAAAAAATAAGGAAAATGTTTGGATTTGCGTGTAATATTATTTTATAGAAGAATGTGTGATTGAAACAAGGTGTAAATCTATATGTACTTATAACTAATTTAGTCAATTTGAAAAATAAAAATTATATATAAATTTTAAAGAGGTCAATTTTTATTTTTTTTGATTGGTGTTCGTGTAAAATCCGCAAGTGTACGTGATCGTTGACAAGTAATAGAATTGATGAGTTGAGAGTATCGTCCCACATCGTGCTGATCGAGCAGCAGGCTCGGATGATGGCGGAGATCACACAACTACGTGCTACCGTTGATAGACACACTGCCGAGTTCACTACACTTCGGGGTGATGTTGGCTATATTCAGTGTAGACTTCGATGGATTCGCTATCATTAGGACGATGATGCTGATTTCGAAGAGATGACGGATTTCGATGATGCCACCAACAATTCCTAGTATCTAGGTTTATCCCTTGTCATTTTGTGATAAAGGGGGGAGTAGTTAGGTTCTTTTTGCTAGATATGTTTTGATGTAGTAGATATTTTACGTTTAAATTGATTTATATATTTTTTATCTACTCGATGTATCAAAAAAAAATTTGAAATTGATTATATATTATATTCAGTTCTGCTAAATTAAGTTTGATGTTTTAGTAGTATCATTGTATCAATGTATCTTCTTGGTATGTTGGGTTGCATTGATACTATATCTTAATTTAGCATGCATGATTGAAACTGAATAAGACCATATGTTTCTAGATTGCCTATATTCTATAAACTCCTTGAACTGCTAAATTTATACTGTTTTCCACACATTTCACACTGGTGTTGAGTTGTCTATTTCAGGAAACAGGTGCTGATTAAAATGCAGAATTCATTCAAGACAGTTAGTTGTGTCATAGGTGTTTGAATCTGTATTTCATATTTGATTACTGCATTGACTTTAGTTAGTATTTTTGTCACAGAATGCCAAAGGGGGAGTTTGTTAGGTTTTAATTATGTAATTGACAATTCTATAAACAAAGGGGACTTAATTGTAAATGATGTAAAAAGTCAAGGCGTAATATGTAATTATATGAAAATAGGTTTATTAGGTCTAGGGTTCGAGTATGGCAAAAGAAGGAAAATACGGCGCAGATTTTCGCTTGACTGTCGCTGTGGATTGACTCGAGCATAAAAAACAGAACCTCCAACGCTTGACTATCGCCCTACCTAAGCTCGAGTCGCTGAGCTCTCGCTCGAGCGACAGTGATGTTCAGAAAATTTTTATTTCGCGATTTAAAGCCTTTTTTCCCTGGCCCATTACTTTTCTAACCTACCTATAAATACCAAAACACATATAAACGTGAGAGACAAGGTTGATCATTGAGAGAACTTCATCAGAGAGAAAACCATCATATTTCTACTTTCAACCTTCATCTCTTGAGTTTGTTTTGGTGAGAAAAATATCAATTTCGTAATCTAAATACCAAACTATTATTTCCATCACATCTGTCAGAGTTGCTGAAGATCAAGGGAAGTTGACTGGAAGTTCCAGTCATTGAAGAATGCAGTGTTCTTCGTGGATCCACAGGAGATAAACGATTTCACAAAGCTGGGACTTGCTGCAGGAGTGTACAATTCAGGAGAGCTTTGGAAACTGCAACTGAGAGTGGTGCATGAGCACAGAATCCAGGAAAGTTGTTGGAATTGCAATCAGGAGATCAGATAGTACGTGTCGTCGTCTAGTCTGGTAGACTATAAGTTATAAATAGTATATAGTGGATTGTTGACTGACAAAGTGNCAGGAGATCAGATAGTACATGTCGTCGTCTAAACTGGTAGACCATAAGTTACAAATCATTTATAGTGAATTGTTGACTGGCAAAGTGTCTGGAGTTTTTACCCAAGTGGGGTTTCACCGTGATCATACCATGTGTTCTTACTGCTTTCATTATTGATTGTATTAACTGCGGTATTTAAACATATGTTAAATTGACTTGTATGCTTAATCATCTAGAGGAAATTAATTGGTGACATGTTACTAATTAATTAATATTTTTAATTCCGCATAATATACCTATTCACCCCTCCTCAAGGTATTGTTAGGGTCGAACTGCATAACTTTCAGGTTCACTCCAACAAGAGGTCTTTGTAATCTTGTAATTAAGGAATTGAATGGATATGTTGCAATTTCATTTACATTGTTTGTTAATTTCTACATTAAATTTTGAACTTCAGCAATTTTTTATTTTTTGAGTTTAAAACGTTAATATATTAAATTTCCAAGAAAAAAAATATTAATATAGTAATCATAATTTTATTTTTTAAAAATTGTAATTCAAATTAGCGACGGAAATAGCAACGTAATGTTGTTGCTGAAAGCAACGACTCCATTCGTATGTGATTTTCGACGGATAAAGTTGGTGTCAATACCGTTGCTAATTAGCTACGAAAATTACAATTGATAAACACCAACAAATTTTTATATATTCGTTATAAAATCAACATATTAACTTGAGCGTCCAAATGCATAAGGTCGTTACACCCCATTTTCTGTTATGAGAGTTGTAGGTCTTTGTTTCTAATGTGTGTCTAATCCCCTATTTGATCCCCGTTTTGGAGTAAAATGTGTTTTGAAATAGTGATTTTTTGAAGGATGCGTGATTAAAAATTATTTTATAAAAGTGTGTGTGGATGAAAATGAATTTTGAAACAATGTGGCTCAAACAAGGGGTAAATGTACAAAGAAATACATGCAGATGGTGGGTCCCACCAAATTCGAAGGTGAACATGAGTATTAATTGGAATATTCCAAATATAGTTTCAATAAAAAATTTCCATAAAATAATTCTTATCTGTAATATTATTTTACAGAAAAATGTGTAATAGCAGAAATTATAGGTTAGCCCCCATTTGATGCACATTTTTTAGGGGAGTATTTTTTTTTTTTTGTGATGTGATGGTGAATATGCGATTGAAAAAGAAGAAAAAATTATTGATATGATGGAAAATATTATTTTATTGAAAAATGTGTGGTTGAAAATGAGTAGAAGAATGAGAATGAAAATTTTAATGCGTACCAAACAAGGGCTAGGTAGAATTTTATCCAAAGGACAATAAAATAAAGTAAAAGAATGAAAATAAAAATGAGGATGTGTCTCAAACAGTGGGCAAACCTGTGTTTTGAAAAAGTGACTTATTGAAAACTCAAAACAATGGATGGGGGCAAACATAGGCATTATTAATTAACGAGTCCATAGAAAGGTATAAATGATTTGATGGTACATTGGAAGAATCTCACATGTTCTGTGTAGTCTGACTATTCAATGGACACACCTTTTTTTCTGATAAGATGCTATCACGTGATTAGTAATACGGTTTGATAGTAAATAAATAATAAATTATTAAGCCCCTTTACTTACTTCATCACCATAACTGTCTGTGCAAATCTTCCGTAATGCCAACCAAAATAAAGATTTTCTAGGTAACTTTTTTTTTTTT
>CAIGRT010088585.1:0-22651 GCA_903798405.1 Fraxinus platypoda
TAATTAAATGATTTCGTGAACAATAATTACGTAGAGATGCGGATTGTTGTTTAGACCAAGTAGTAAATTCCGGTAAATTGGCATAACGTGTAGAGATACCTATGTTAATTCTGCGGTCATAATTGAATTCTTAGAACCGATGTTTTGTTTAACTAAATGTCAATTTGCATAGAAATATGAAATTGAATTAGTTAAATAGGCTTAATGAGAACTCGAGAGGGGTAAATTGAATACAATAGAAGAATTCAACCGAACACTACCTTAGATTGTATGAATCTTGATTTAAGGAGTAAAGGTGATAAATAGGTGAAATTGTTCCGCCCCAATATCCGTTATCTTTTGAATTTCCAATCAATCGCTTTTGCATTCAATTCAAAAATTCATAACCAATCATTGTTCTTGTTTATTTGCATCAAATAAAAGTTATAAAAAGTAGATTAAGACTAAAGTATAGTCCTTGTGGGAACGATAATCCGGACTCAGAAGTCCACTTTACTACTTGTTACGATATCGTACACTTGCGATATAAAAAACGCAACATCGACCATTAGTAAGAAAGCTCTAGAATTGCAGAAAAAAACATTGGTTGCCCCTAAAAGAAATTCTACAACAAAATGATAAAAGTAAAAGTTCATAGTAGTTGGCCATAGCTTGGGAGTGCTGTGCATTGGCTATTCTAGGGAAATTGGTGCTAATGGTCTCTAACATGTGGGCATTGTGTGCAAGTGCAAATGATTCCGATTATTTCATACTTGGCAATGACCCCTCAACCTACTAGGCTCGTGATCAAATGGACTTTTTGGACGAATTATATCCAATTCCATACTTTAATGTACTTGCCAATTACCAATATGGCTATCTATTAGCATCTCTAATGGAAAAAGAACAAAGTGCTCAACAGAACATCTTTTCTGATTTCAATATTTAGATATCATTTCATATAACCAAACAAGTATAGAAGGAATTATTAACTTTTCAAGAATGCACCGAATCCCCTTATGAAAATTTGCTAAAAATTACATGTGGTTAATAAATTTAGACGAGATTAGAAAAGAAGCACATTAACACATACTTCTCTTGAACAAAAAGCTAAATGGGAAAATGAAAAAAAAAACATTATTCTTCGATCAATATAGAAACATGTGAACTCTAAATTCAGTAAAGCGAGATTCATCAGCTTCTCGGGTATTTTTATACGTTTCTCTCACTCAGTGTGTCACTGGGAACTTTTACTGCAACTCTCCAACTGGCGCTTCATTGAGCCACAAGAAGTGGATGAAGTCATACAACTTTGCACTTACACTAACCTGCCCAGAAATAATAGAAGCCAGTGAAATTCGAGAGAACGTTATTATCAGTGTATACACAAGTCATGCAGAGCAACACATTTAATGGTTATAGAGGTAGTGTATAAGGCGTAGGGTGTAATTTGTTGATCATACCTTGTAAGGAGTAGGGTTCAACCTTCGCATGTGGTCGGTCCGCATCTGGTCCAGTTGTTTAATACAACGTTCTCTGATCAACTTAATGGGAGGTAGTTCTTCCCTAGCTTTTCCTTTAAAAGCCGGAAAATGGATATTGTTAGTGGCTTAAAAAAAAAATAAAAAAATGCAGCTTTTTAAAAACGCATAGTTTAAACAAGGTACTAGTTAACTTCCTAAGTACCAAGCAAGAGACAGAGGAGCGAGGTCCTAACTAAGACAGTCAATTACGCAATTCTAATTCCTAAATAAGCAATTGTCAGAGTAAATTTATTACTGTGTAAAGAAAACTTGTCACAGAATTCTATAAAGAGACTTTCTGCTGGAAAATCAATTGTAACTATTATAAGTTTAACAAAATTAGCATAAATGGCCAAATTTAGCTTTCCAAATTACGTGTATCATTGGGAGTTAGTGTACTGATTCACGAATCCCCTAGGATTTAGCATTGCCAAGCAATATGCATTACACACATAATGGCCATAACACCCCCATGCAGTTGATAGTGGTTCAGCACTGCCAAGTAACCGGTTATCTAGGCTAAAGAGGCCAAAATCTCTAACCTGATCTACCAGGCCAAAAACACTTCAGAAGCTCCTCAACATGTTGTGGTACCACATAGGCTCTCTTGGATTCATTAAATGGATGACGACACAATATTCGTTCACCTACCTGTGTATCCATAAAAGGGTAAGCTGATAACGACACATTAGAGCAATCAGTTTATAAATCAATTACGAAGTTTTACATGATCAGAAGAATGATGAGTTAGGATGCTATAACAGTTGATAACTTCCGAAATTGCCCAGTCATTCATTTAACCCATACATATGAGATATATAAAAGTAACGATAGATGCATTTCTGGCAAAATCTAAAAGCATGTGCTTGCGCACATTTTAATCTATTTCCTAAAACTCACACCAAGACAAACAAGGACAAAATTTCAGATTGAAAAAGTAGAATTTTTTTTTACACTTTGACATATTTACTAAATTTGTTGATCACCGATGTTTTTGGATCATTGATTTAAAATGTACAAGGGAAGAAGATGAAAGAAAATCCATTGATATAGAAAGTACCTTTGGAGGTGGTTCATTTTCTCCAATCATTATGTCTACAAGGGAATAACCCTCCTTCCCATATAATCTGTAACATCGTTTTTTGCATGGTATAGAGACCTGAAACCAGATCATATGGACATTCACAATAAAGTAACATGGAATATAAATTTAGAGATATCTCATGGATTGATCAAACCTTTGAAACATCTTCAGAAAGTTTTATGCGAGGATGATTGTTTATTTCCACCAACTTAAAAACAACACCCAGAGCAGGTTGAGCATAACATGTAACTAAATGAGTTCCAATTCCAAATGCATCAACTTCATGACCCTGCACCCCAAATAAATATAAGTTGGCAACTGCAAAATATACAAGCCATGAACTGCATATGTTTAGGTAGGAAATTGGCAATGGAAAATTTGACATGAAACACAATCAATAAGCAACAAATTAGATTTTTACCATCTTCTGAAATTTTACCAACGCTCAGTCTGTAGATACCATCTCTCCTTCACTCCCATTCCCCACAAAGTAGCATGGGGATAGTGGGGAAGGGTATGTGGATTTAGTGCAGAATGTGGAAATGGAAAGAGAAACAAATATCTTTTTGTAATGCATTATTCAGAAGATCTAAGAAGGCAGGGATTTGGGACATGTAAAAGAGCTTGTTCAGCTATATATTTAGATTAGCTTTGAGTTCTTGTCCATTTTTTAGCATCGCGAGGAAAACTAAGCAATGATTAAAAAATGCAAGCTACTCATAGAACATAGAACTAGAGAATCTATTTCATTTTATTGATGTTGCATTGGAGTTCGTTTTCATCTGAACTGGACAAAAGGGTCTCAATTTTTACATTCCAGAACTGAATTATAAAGTCTCTTTCACAATTGCAAAATGACCTTGTTGGACAACTCTCAAGTAATTTTGTAAGTGAAAAAATTTTGTATAGTTTAAAATAATCAGTAAAATTGGTGAAAGCACCACAGATTATTAGTGCCATAAATGCATTCAAAGGGGATACCTAAATGCTAAAAACTAGACGAAGTGAACTACACTGAAATGACACATAGGTCAAGAAGTACGCAGTCTGATCAACACAGACAATATAGAAATTTTCAAAGTTCCATAATATGCACTTGCCCCAAGGATGTGAAAAGTTATAATGGGGGAGTACTAAACCTTTGGACGATTAATACCCAATGCCTTTACCTGTTTGTTTAAAGCATCTAATGTTTCTTCATTCAGGTCATTACTAGCTGTGATGCTTATCTTTCCAAAATCAGGCACTCCAAATTCCTTCTCAATAGCCTGAAAGAATTTCCGGGCTTCACATGATAGATAAGCAAGATCACCAGAGTCCAATCTAATGCCTACAGCTTTATACCTGCACAATAACATTTTAAAAAGGTATATTTAAAATGTAAACAAACAGAAGTCCATTAGTCCTTGGGCCGCTAGCTGTCCTTTTTCTTTATAGTGCTTTGGGGGGCTGGGGTAATGGTGAAGCCAGGTTTTGCAACCAGCACATAACTGTTTGATTTGTGAGCATAGGGAAAAAATAAACTCCACATGAAACAAATAAGAACAGGTTAATAATGACAACTGAAAAAGATCTAACCACTCCGAGATGTTGCAAACAACCAAATTAAAAAATCAAGAAGCAGAAGAATTAAACTGAGATAAGACCCTATTTACATATATATGATATATAAAGACGGGGCAGATTTGCTATTAATTTGAATTTGGAGTGAGGATTAGTTTTTGATAAGGAAAGAGAGGAGAGTACTTCTCAAAAGGCTATGGCTCTCCCTGAATGCATCAATGTGCATATAAATGTAATGATAGAACAACAACAACAAAACAAGGCTTATTCTCATAAATTTGATGATGGATACATGAATACGTTTTAGCCACTGCTTCAATCTGTTACTGAAAGATCCAATAAGAGTAATAACAAAGTATATTTTTTCAGAATAATTTGATCTTAGACATTCCAACCGTGTTGTGAACCTACAAAAAATTAAATACTTAACAGTATATATCAATAGTTTGGTGAAACCATCATGCTAACATGGATACAATCATTTTCAGCATGTAAATTGCCAACATATGATAAGTCGTCCAGACATACCCTAAATCTTTTAGAGCTAGAGCAACTGCACAAAAATTAGGAACACCACTTCTCATGACCTGTCATAATTGATAACAGAAGCTATATTAAAGGCAATAACATAAAACCAATATGAAATAGAAACAGTGCAGCTAAAGAGAACTGAAATTAAACTATGGCCAGTGAAACACAGAAATTTTAACAACAATTCAAAGTATTCACATGAGTTCACAGTATATTGAAGTTGATTTTCACCAGGATATGAGCTGTTTATCTAGCAATGTTTCAAGGTAGTAGTTTATAGAATTTCTTTTACAGAAAGAATAGAAAGGCAAAGCAAGACACAACAGTGAAAAGGAAATAAACACAGAAATGGAAGTTCAATTTAAGTATGACTAAAAATAAGGAATTCTGAGAAATTTTGTTAGATAAAACATAGACAGTAAACCATAATGACCTTTTAATTGAGAAATTTTCAAGTTCTCAATTTGAAGTGTTATAGATTTTCAAAGACATGCTAACTACCAATTAAATCGTTGGAGTTCAAAAACTACCTCAGGCTCCTCAATCGTTAAGTGAAACAATACAACTGCGTAATAAAAATCCCACTTCATATCTCACATTCATAATAAAACAATCAATTCACTTCTTGGAAAATCATTAACACAGAGATGCGAAAGCAGGTGAACCATATTTGAACAGTGAATTGAAGGCAATTAGTGGAAAATATCTGAATCAATCATGGCACTGCAAATATGGAGTTCTAAATAACAAACTGAAGTGTCCAATGCTAGATAGGAAATTTGCATGAACTATGACAATGTCAAGTGAAGAAAGCCAAATTTTGACTTACGTCATATGTGTCTACAAGGGCCAAAAAGTTGGAAGGAAATGCTAGAGCATATGAGGTGAAAGCAGCTAACTCGCTTTGATTGGTTTCACCAAAGATTCCACCCAATGCATGAGACCGCTGAACAGATTTTGATGAATCAGACAACATTGGATATATAGAGTTCCCATATGTTAATATCAAAGAAAATGTGAACAATCTTTCTAAAGCATGTGACGTTCAACTTTATCACACCAACTTTCATTTTTCATGGAGAACAATTCTTGAAAAAAAAAGGAGGAAGCACAGAATATTTCTTTTCAAGACAGGGGGGCATATATATAACCCTGTAAAGATTTTGCTGTGATCAAGTCCTTTGTAGTTGTTAAAGTTTATAAACTCCGAAATTTCATGACATTCTTTTCGAGACAGGGAATATAATTACTTTTCACTACAGTAAATGAACTCGCTAATGGGTAATTCAATATATTTAGAAGTACACAATGGACAGAGTTTTGGCTAACATTTGGTTTCATCTTTGAGTTATGCCTTGTCCTGGTACAAACAAATGACTTCCACACTAAAAACAAATCGGGAAATCTATGCAGAGTTGAGGTGAGAATTGCTCGACTCTACCAAAACTATTTAGGGCAATTCAAATTTCTTGCTTTTTTCACACCCTGCCTTAAATACGGGAGCCAAATAATATCTTCCAAGTAGAAATCATTTTCTGGTCCTTTCTAGAACTAAATCTTTTAAATAAATGTCTTTTCACCATAAAATATTGGTTTTGAAAACTTCTGACATCAAAATTGATATTAATCATAGCTTTGATTTATTTATCTGTTTATTCTTTTGACAAAACAGAATTGGTGCTTTATTTAATAAATATATCACTTCTTGACTGATATAAAAACTTCATGGAAAACTGATATGGCACACGGGACGACTTGGGGAATATCCTACTATGTTGCAACAAAGAAGGCCCAGCAGTCACAGAATTTATAAAATATTGAGGTAATGGATGGTTGCAGCCCATCCTGACCATGGTCCTATGTCCACTAATACTATGATGTACTTCTAATGAAAGTGTCACGAAACATGATTACAATTAAGTCACTAATGTGAATCAATGCATAAAACGATGTGTCAACTTTAACATGTTGTGCTTAATTTCATGAAGATGTATAGATTATAATTTGTCAGCTGCCAAAATGTGCTCACAAAAGGTTTAGCTAAATCAGAATTAAAATTAGAAAATCTCACATTGAAATTTTCAAAACTGAGTATTAAAGAATTTAAGTTTGATGGCACTACTTTTGGATTGTACAAGATAGCAAGTCATGAGATATTTTGCATAAATGAAGAATTTGAGGGTAGAAAAATCTTGGAGAAGCAAGAAAATATAATTGTGCATTCAAAATCTAATAAAATGAGCAAGAGAAAAATAAAACACAAGGAAAACAAGTAATGTGAGGTTGAGAACACCTTTAATTTCCTTAACCATGTCTGAACCAAACTAACAAAATCCTCACAAGCATTTGAACCATCAAAACTATGAAGCAATTTATCTGTGATCTCATCAGGACTCTGCAAATCACTGAATTAGTTAAGATAATGGATAATTCATACAAGAAGGAAAACAAAGATATTGCATAGAAGGTACAAAAAACTTCAAACTATGTGCATGTGAGCGCTAAAGTATTCAATGTCACTCGATGCCAATCCAAAGCCGCGTACATTGCTATCTCTGCTTTTTGTTACCAAAAATCGAGATATTATCAATACACTGATTATATCATAGGCAGATAACGAACTCCTGTAGAATAATTACTAAATGATCCACGATGCCCCAACTTCATTCAGAGTAATGATCATTCAATCAAAATGCACAAAGAACTTCAAAATAGTCATGAAGCATATTCAACCTCGTCCCAGTTTCTACCAGGGAAAAAAAAAAAAAAAGGAAGCAGAGTTTCTTTCTTCATCTGGAAGAAAAAGAGAATCACAATATCCTTCCAGCCATTGTCAACATTACATCATAGCAGTAGAGAACTAGAATATTCAGAAGGCACTCATAAGACTCGATATATAGAAAGATGCAAATCACTATAAACTACAATAAATCTCCTGATACTCCTAAGAGGAAACAGGGACAAAGAGTCTGATTCTGAAAATAAAAAAAATAATGCACATACATAAATACACACGTGTCTGTATAATTATACCTACCATAAACGAGCTGACAAAAGCATGGGAATGTGTTCCTCGGAGTGGGATTCCAAATAATTTCCCAGCAGCGACATTGCTGTGAGCACACAAGAAAAACATAGATGAGTGTAGCTTATACATCATGTTGATCAACAGGAAGCTAACATATTCCCTTTTTTTCCCAGTTGGGGGGTAGGGTGAACACCCTTAAATTATTGAACTGCAAAATCAACTCTAAAACCAACTAAAGGGCATTAGGAGAATGGAAAAGTGTAGAAAAATAGTTACCTGATACAAAATTATCTCAACTATTTTCAAAAAACAAAAATACTAAGAAGTATATTTATTATCAAGCATTAACAAAATAACAACATTGTTAAGAAATTCATTATATACTTCAAGAAATTGTACTCATATAATGAAGTGAAAGAGATATTTAAAAATTCACTATTCATTTATAAATAAAAATTTAACATGTATACAAACAACTACAACCTAAACCTTATTTGCAATAAAGTCCGACCTGCACTCTAAGAACTTACATATGAAAAACAAAGTTATGATATAGAAAATGACAAAGCATTACTTCTATCCACTCATGACAAATTACATACTAAACATACATCCCATCAATATTTTGATATAATATATGAGTAGCTTAGTGCATGATTACATATCAATAAAAATATATTAAGGGGTTTTTTGAGCCCCCTTTTTTTTTTTTCAAAAAATGCATTTTGCAATAGTGTTATGATGGAAAATGTGTGGTTAAAAATAAAAAAAGTTTTGGATTTGCATGTAATATTATTTTATTGAAGAATGTGTGGTTGAAATGAGGTCAAATAACTGTTCAAGAATGCACTTTGATGGAAAAAATGGGGCTCAAAGAAGGGCTAAGAAATATTGCTATGGTCCATTGGTTAATTCAGTTCAACCAATGGTTTAAATGGTGAACCAATGAGACATAATGCCTTTGACCTCTTGGTCAGGTTCAACTGCTCTGAGTTAAAGTAGAAGTTTCACATTAAGTATTGAATCGCCTAAACAAAATAGTTGAGGAACATCCAATGAACAAAATGAGTTTAAAATTACACGTTCCAAAGAGAATCACCTTGTAGCATCAAATCCACCCATGTAGCTATACTTTGATGCCCCTATGCCACCATCAGGTCCCTACATGAATGTGAAACGAACAAGCTTCAAATGATATAACAAGATAAGTCCTTCAAAGTAAAACACGCAGAAAAGACAACTTATGTGACCTGTGCCCGTCGTAGCCCAAATTCAAGAAGAAGTTTGGACTTCCCAGCAACAAAACGATGCCTTGCAGCATTTGTAGCTACCAATGATGCATAATTGATAAGATTTAGAAGTGGAGTTTCAAGCAGTTGAACCACCTTATGAAGAAAGACACAATTATCAATAATATAGAAAAGTAAAACCAAGAAAGGAAAGATGCTTACCAAACCAATATCTGAATCAAGTCATATGTTATTATGTTCTCCAAAGTCATACTTTTAGCATGTTATCCAAATAAGATTATGATTTATGAATAAAGTACAATTTCAAAGGTAATCAGTACTCACAGCTATTGGTCCTTCAACCCTCATTAAGGGTACCTTTGGAAATACAACGTATCCTTCAGAAATAGAATGTATCTCCACATTGGAACAATCCATTCCTCGAAGGTAGTCGTAGAAACCATCCTAAAGTCAAAATCAATTAATAATATTAATAAAATCGATTCTATAAGAACTGTCATACATTACAAAGGAACTTCGTGTCTGATAAATGCATTGTAGTGATAGGAATACTGGAACTACCTGAAATTTGATGATTATGTTATGGATGTATATTAATTGTTATCAGAGAGAATGAGGCTGCGATGCTATCTTGTATCTACTTTTTAATTCAGGCATTTTAAATAACAAATTATGAAACATTGTTTGAAACAATTTAGTCATTACTTTATCGAAACTAATGTTTGGCTTATGATCACTTTTCTCTTTTCATGACAGCTCTTGAATAGATAATAAAATTGATTTTGTTGGTGATAATCTACTATTGACTAACAGATTTGTGTTAGTCAAACAGGAAATGAAAATTAAAATTGATCAGACGTGTTTCCTAATTAAATTTTAAAAAATTCGAAACCACTCAAGGCCTTGTAGCCCAACTGAGTAACACAATAAGAATACATAAATTATATTCATTAAACACATTATGGTTTGTCTAATTTAATTTATTTCAACACCTTAGTTAAAGGTTCGAGGATTTCATGTATCCAAGTGATCATAATTAACATACAGTTAGATTGTTTGCAGTTAAATGAGAGTGAAACCGTATATTGTTTAGTAATTACATACTGTGGTTTCAAAGTGCAAAATCTTGTTGAAAAACCAGAACTTTGCCCAACATCTCGTTTGATTACTTAACATATATCGATTGACATATTAAATGCATCAGTATACCTCACATGATGGAGGCAAGGAAGCTCGGATAAAGGCAATCTCATCCTCTGTAATTCTGAAGTTAGCAATTAACTTTATGCACTCTTCTAGACCAGCAAAAACTGTATATTCACCTCCAAAGGGGTTCTTTCGAAAATACAAGTCAAACCTGAAAGATAATCACATACTAACTATGAGTAATTGTTTGAAAATATAAGAACATCACATGGTGTTTTGATAAACTGAAGTGGGCAGAAAAAGAAATTGCATGTTGAACAATCTCCTTCAGGCCAAGAATAAGAGTATGTATCCAATCAGATAAAGACATATATATAGGGCCAAAAAGTTAAATCATGTTCTTGCAAATCACAAAAAACACTTTACAAAAAATCAGGCTATCTTTCATGGGGAGATTTTAGCACCTGGAGAGACGCATAACCGACAGAGATGAAATGTCAGGAAATCTTTCGTGGCAGAACCTAAGTAATGACACGGTACTCACGTAAAAAATTATGAGAAATTATTTTGAGATATATTAATAGTTCTCATACTAACAAATTTTACTGAACTGGATAAAAATGTTAACATAAATCCAAATATATTCATTTTCTTCTCTCCACAGATATATCTTGTTTAAATATAGGCAAAATTTTCCATTGAAAAGAAAATGCAAAATGCTCAACACCTAAACTGCGTCTGTGTTCAAAACTAAGCCTGTCATTTGAGTTCCTCATTTGTAAAGGCAGCTAATAAAAGGCTAGTAAGATATTAACTTAGAAAGTCAAACCAAAAGCACATCTTTCTCCGTGTTTAGTGATAAACTTCAGCTTCAAAACTAATCCCATCAATAATCCAGAAGCAATTGGGGAAGCTAATGAGAATAGCGTTCAAGTTTAGAGCTCCAAATACTTAACTAATCTCAAAATAAACCAAAATTAGATCCAGCAAAGACAAAAGATACCATAAACTGAAATAATTAAATGCAACAACAGAGAAATTTTTTTTTTTGTAAAAGTTAAAGCAAGCAGGACTACAGCTCAATTTATTAATAATTGTGCCTGTGGCTGGAAAAAATAAGGAATGTCCAAAAAACTGGTACTTGAATTGTTAGTTCTCTCATGACTGATCGAACAAAATATTTCTTTCTACAAAGCTTTATAATTAACAAATATTATGCTTATGATCAATTAATTGTTCAATAACAACTGCTTGATTTAAAACCACAAGTGTGGAAATAGAATAAAAAAACTAATGATAAAACTCTGTTTAAAATTAAATTCAACCGTTCCAGTTCACTTATAACAATCAATACTTCATTCAAGAGTTCCCAACCAACCAATGCAATAAACTCTAAAATTCAATCAACCACACGCGCAATCATAAACTAATTAACCGTGTAATCACAGCGAACAAAGAAATAAAGAGAGAGAGAGAGAATTACACAGAGCGTTCTTCATGCTTCCCGGCTTTCCAGTAAGCATAGGCCATAGTAAACTGATAGAGATCCGTTAGAAGAGGTGTCACCATAGGATTGGTCGGCCCATTGATGCTGCCGTTTCGTTTCCCTTCATTCGCCGGTCCATTAACCTTCGGTTCCGCCATTTGATCCAAATTCAATTCGGCAAACTCCAGTACTCCGATAATTTTAACACTATTATATAGCTATATATACACAAAAGCGTTATAACGGTGAGGGGAGGGTTGCTGAGACCGTTAAAAACGAAGAACAAGATGCTGTTACTGGTGTCTATACACATCAATTCACATATATATACATGAGCATGTGGGGTTAGGGTAGGAGTGGTAGTGGGGGCGGCGTGGGGTTGTGGTGGTGAATTAAAAATGAATTATTCTACTTGTACATCGGTTTATTCTCTGGTCTACGCAACGTACCAGTAACGTTTTATAGTAGGCCAGCCAGAAAAAAACATTGAAAATGAGGATATGGTGTGTATTAGTAAACGTGGAATGTAAATTATTATTATTATTGTGCCAATAAGTTTCATTTTTTATTTTAATTAATAAATTTACTCTTAATTAATAAATTTACTCTTAATAAGTATTTTATTCAGATTATGCATTTCATTGCACATTTTATGGGCATTCCATTAAATACTCGTATCTCAAAAATAGATTATAGTCGTTAATTAGAATCGAGGACTTGTTATAACTTATAGTATTAACTCTTTTTTTTGTATCATTTATTTCACTCGATAGTTAATTGTAGTAACATAATCAATCTTTAACCATAGAATTCGTCCAAATCTTCATGATACCGTTTTGTGGTCATCGTGAAGACAAATCTCACTTCAAATATCTATCAACTAGTCTGAATTGAGAGAAAAAAAAAAAAAAAAAATTCTAATTGGTTAAATCATATGTTTTGACTGGAAAAATAAAACGGGACCGAACACAATTCTTGAGACATTGGATTGTTGACTGGGTTGGAACGACACCTTTAAATTTTTCTAGTGTAGTTGGAATATTCTTAAGTCTGGTCTCCAACAGAATTTTTTTTTTTTTTTTGCTCAATTACTATTTTCTTCTCCCTTTTTCATGATTATTAATATTTAAAAAATTATTAACTCTTTACATGTAGTTTGATAGATGCATGCGTCCATTGATTTGAACGGGCATCTATCAAACTATACGTGTCTACCTTATATTTAAAATAGAATTGATGTTTCAAAACGACAAGCTTAAGAGGAATTTTGAACAAATCAAACCTAAGTGGACACGGCATAATAGCTAGTTTGAAGTCAATTAGGGTTCGTAGTCATGGCCCGTTGCATGTGAGTCATCCATCAAATGCCGTGTTCAAATTTTCAATCTATACTTTGAACGGAATTTTATAACAGTAAAAATCATTTTATATTGTATTAAACTCTTGTCTGAACTCCATTTTTTTTAAAATTTATTTTTCTCCAACTCATTTTCAACCGCATATTCTTCGAAAATAATTTTACATATAAATCCAGAATTTTTCCGAATTTTTTAACCACATTCTCAAAAAACAGGGCTCAAACAAGGGCTAATTTGTTGCTCCGATGCTCTTCGAGTAGTATAACTATTTTGTAAAATAACATTATGAATTAATGTGGGACTATTCGCGTGTTATAATTTGAAACAATTATCTAATGTTCCATAATCATATAGGATGTCATAAATTGTATCTCGATGGTTTGAATATAGTGAGACACAATTCGTGACGTGATCAAAATATATCGTTTACAATATGTATATAAAGTTTGATGTTTTATATTGATAAGATTGCATTATTCTTATTGAGATTTGTCTAGATTTGAGAATAAGAATAATTTGTTTTGATGCACATTAAACGGGACCGCATAAATCACTCATTTGTGACCGCTCGGAATGAGACTCTACTCGATTATCAAACGAGTCACCTAAGTTTTGAGTGAGTAATGTACTTTTGATTGCTAGTTCAAATTCTTTGAAGTACCAATAAGTAAAGTCTTAATTAGTAAATTGATCTAGGTGTTTTGAGAATCGGGACGAACTAGTTAGAGATCATATACTTGAAATAATGAAATATGTTAATCATTGCGATGATGCGCTCTTTACTCCGAGGCATTTTCCATAGGCATTTAAATTTGAGCTCAATAGACCGACGATGAGATCGTTAGACTCAATGTTGTGATTTGTTCATGACGAATTTGCTTTATGAAAATGAGACTTGGAGGGCAGTACGTGTTGAAAGGGTAAAACGATCATTTTTCCAGTTTCAACATATTGACGATCAAACGGGGATTGACTTGTGGAATGATAATCGGAGGATATTGTTATCTAATCATAATTTACTTCCATAATTATCACTCAACTCGAGAGTGTAATTTCGATTTTTTGATAGAATAAGTTGAGATTCATAGATGTATCTTAAGTGGTCAAGAGTTGACACAATCAGAAACATCTATTGGAGCTTTGGTCTTGTGAGTTCGATTAGATCCCTTTATTGACTCTAATAAATATGTGTGACTTAATTATCTATTACAATAAAATCCAAAGAAATTTGCGCAATTATGAAACCCTAATTGAGTATTATAAATATGCCATTTATGAGCACATTTTGATAGATTTTAAGATTCGCCACATTCTCTCATATTTCTCAAAAGGGAGACACCTAAAAGAGAACAAAGGAAAAGATCTAAGAGAGGAAGCATTTGGCTAGACCCATTAAAAGCTCTTTCAAGGTTATCATCTTACCTTATGTGTGAGGATTTAAAAATAAAATCAAATGATCTCAAAGTGATCTAAGATCCATTATTCACTTGGATTTAATCTTTAAAGGAAAATTAATTTGATCTTATAACGATTAAATCCAATAACCAACATAATTATCAATTAAATCATGGATTGTCTTGTCCCACAAATTAAAAATAGCTAAAATTAATAGCCAATAAAAAAATAACTAGTGAAGCAGATTTTCTAGGTAGTCCTATGGTGCATAGTTTAACCGTTCCATTGTCTCGACGTATTTTTCGCTAAAAGCTAGAAGACAGTAGATGCCAAAATTACCCGTGGACAGTTCGTCCCAATGCATTTGTCACAAAATGTTCTTGAATGTAACACCACTTTTGTACACATATGCATATACTCGACTAGCTGCAGCATTGTTTCTAAGTTCCTTGCACCACGCCCATTGTGGCAAGCAGCATTTGCTTGTGAACCTATATAATATGCACATGTTCTTCCTTTCCTAGGAGAGCACAGAGAATCAAACCAGAATGTTTTATTTCATGGTTCTTATACCAATGTCTATTGTTCCCTAGTGTGTCTGTATTTCTGATAAACTAATGGTTTTGGACTCAGAGCCTGCAGCTTTCCTTGTATGCATAAATACAGTTTTGTGATGAATTATAGTTGGACCATCTTCACTGCACTGATCCGGGCTTTTAACTCAAACTACCAGGAATAACCCGTACAAAGCCCGGTCAATGAACATATCCTTCCTCCGTATGGTTAGAACATAGATAAAGGCATGTTTGATAGGACTATTGAAAAGTCAAAAGCTGCTTTTGAAACTAAGAAGATACTTTTGAACATGATTGAATAATTATCTAGAAGAGCTTTTAAATGAAGTTGAGATAAGGTAACTTTCTCATGAAACTTTTTTATAAGAAGCATAAATAAAAACAAAAGTCCTGCCAAATGGGCCATTAATAAGTATGACAAAAGAAAGGAGCGAATCATTAAAGAGAGTCATTATCTAACACAATAAAACGACGAATCTGGAGAAATTAAAATGTACAACTGCTTGAAGAAGCATCATTAACTTGCTATAGTGCCACCGAAATCCCAAATTCACAATTTGTTGCTTTCAATTTTGATATCATCATTAGATGCTCTCCCTCCAATTTGTGTTCTGACAAGAGGGGTAAAGCTCAAATAATAAGAACTAGTGAAGTGAAAAAGGTAACAGAAACACCTGATACAAAAGAGAAATTACCGGTTGAACTGCAATGAAAGATCTGCATTGTGGTCCAAATATGCTTGTCGCACGCCTTCTAATTGTTCTCCTCCAATGAAGCATGCTTCTAGAGTATTGCCGTTTAAGTCAGATCGTCGAGTGTCGAAAGGAATTGAAGATGTTTTCACTCCTATACTGTAGTCTTTACATGTAAAGATAAATAGTTAGGACAAGTATGGGCGCTTCTTGTTTACTTTTCTACATTCTAGATTAACAAAATCAAATCAAATTACAAGCCGAACAGAAACCGGATATCTGATACAAATTTTCGACTGAATAAAGTTATGTTAGCTAAAAAGAATTACCTCCGAAACTAGTCACAGATGTGTCTATGTTTACATGTTGAAAAGGGAAATCTTCGTCCCTGCACATTCCCTTCAAATAGCAGAGAGGTTATGTTTTTAGTTCAATTATAGAACTGGGGATTCTAGTAAACAGAAAAGGACAGAGTTGTAAATTACTTTAGAAGATCTGGAGAACTGAAAGGGACCAGGACGAGATGGAGTGGATGCCAATTCAAATGAAGTTTTTGAACCCATCATGGTTGAGAAATCAGCAGCTGATGCATGTGTAGCGCTATTATCCGGGAGACTGAATAGGGCATTTGATAAGTAATCTTGGTTCAAAAGATGTTCACTTTCCATGTTCACATTTAAGGATCCATTTCCCGGATGAATACCCATTCTCATCTGGGAAATTTGGTTGGGCCGTGGCATCCCGGGGAGGGACACCGGATAAAGGCTTAATCCGTTTCTCATGGTTAACATCTGAAAAATTAAATCTATGTAAGGGGCATGGTTGTAACAACAATGATATGCTAAATCCATAGACTCCAGACTGAAAGGTTCTATGAAAGGCTTGGATAATGTACCTAGTAATTTGAATCTAAAAATAATACAAAAAGAACAAACAAATACGTGCTACTAAGAACGCGCAAATAGACCAGGCAACCAAGAGAATAATACCTCGTACATCACACAGTACTAGAATGAGGTGAGCAATTGAGTGAACAAAAGCATGTCTAGTGAAAATAGACGGCAATAGAGAACTTTTTCCCTCGTCTTTTTGTGCACTGCCACTGATATAATGAGCCTATGAAGTTCAAACTCGCAATAAAATTGGAAAATATAATTTTTAAAGCTTATGGTTCATATTTTCAGTATAAACTACGAAGTTGCTGAATGAGTAATGGGAATTATTAACTTCAGAGCATGGCGGCAACATCTTCCAGGAAGATTTTGGGAACTAGTCGCCATTAAGGACTTATGTGCTACATAGTACAAAACTAAACTCGACTAGCTGGATATATGCAATAAGGGAAAATAGTGACAAGACAATTAATTATTTAAACACCAATTGATCAAACCATGAAATAGCCGGCCAATAGATTAGCAATGGAAATATATTGAGTTTTCAAGGTTTGAGAGTCACAATTAAGATCATTCAAACCGCTACAAGGCAAGACTTCTATCCTTTTCAATTCTTTTCAACAGAACCAGAATAAAGTTCAAACCTGTACTTGAAGTTGGAGCTGCTTGAGGTACTCAATTGCTTCATCCAGCATTGAAGCCTTGTCCGTCTACCACAATTGCAAGAGATGAACATTTAGAAGTAACAGAGAAACCTCATTAGAATTAACTCAATAAACATCACAACTAAACATTAAAAAATAAATAAAAAAAATCAATGTGGTTTCTACCTTGTTTGAATTTGGAATTAGATTTTGCAATGCCTTCATTTTTTCATTAATCCTGCTTCTCCTCCTCTGCCAAATGCATCACAGAATATCAAAACCCAGAATTCATTACAGGAATCTCCACATACGAACTCCAACAATGAAAATTCTTAAAAAAGTGAAACTAATAATTGTTTAATGATAAATAAAAAACCTTTTCAGACAAATTATGCACTTCAGCTGCTCGAGTTCTCTTCGATGAATTCCGGGGTGGTGTTGACTTTGGCAGTGCCTCTTCTACCAAGGCTTCAATAGCCTCCTACCCCACAAAAAAAAAAATTTAAAAATAAAGTGTTCAAAATTATAAACGATCATACGGAAATTTATGATAACAAATGTAACAGTAACATTGTACGACATCCCCACGAGATCTCAGCAAGCCATTATACAAAAAATCAACCAGAAAAATAAGCTTCAACAGAAATTTTTGTACTTATAAGTAGGATCGGAATGAAAAAGAATTAATTAAGTACCTCACTTTCACAATCATACTCATATCCATCAGTGTCATTATCCACTGTTCCAACAGAAGAAGACGACACATTCGCCACTGCATTCATCGGTAAATACCCAGAGGACGAGTAATTCAAGCCCGAAGATGATTCGAGCACAGGGATCCGACCCGAAACCGGGACAGTTGCCGGATCATAATCATGGGTTGTAGCAATAGACTGTTGCTGTATAAGAGTTGAAGAAGAAGAAGAAGGAAGGAGAAACTTCTGGAGAAAAAGGGAAATGTCATCGGGCTCTGCAGGTGAAGAAGAATTGTTGGTAGTTGCATATAAATTTGCCATTGACGATTGTTATGAATACATATAATTTGCTTAAACAAGAGATGAAAAAAAGCAAAGTTCAAAAGGAAATGTTTTTGTTTCTGGTTTCATCTCTCTGACGCTGCACAACTGCACAAGCAATAAAGATTCAAGATCAACCCCCGTTTCAACAGGCTGAGATCACTGCTTTGAAGTGGCCTGTAGCAAAGATGGAGCGTGCGTTCATGAGCCAAAAATTGTGTGCTGGGGTAAAAATTAATAGCTTATAAGTTGCTTTATTATTGTAAACAGGTAATTTTAGAAAAGTGGTGTTGAAAAGGTTTGACTGGTCTTTTGCGAAGTGGGAACTGAAGAATGTACAGTGAACAGTTTTTTCACAGAGAGAGTGATGTTCTTTTTTACTGTTTTAAAACTGCTAAAAAATGTCAGGAGGAAGCGTGTGATTTGAATAAAACTACATCCGGTGCTCTAAACAACTTCTTGTCTCCCACATGAGACTCACTAATTACATTTTCTTAAGCATTTTGACCGGGATTAATTCTAAATCTCATGAAACTTGCACATAAATATTGATGAAAAATTCCTGTTGAGTAAGTTGAAACTTTGATGCCTTAGACTCACTGGTACAGAATAAGATTAAAGAAAATAAATATTGTAATACCATATAGTTAATATTGATAAAACACGGCTTTCAATTTATTGTTCAGGTAGTAAGTTTCATCTTCGATCTTTACATTTCGCGGCAAAAAATGGTAAAGATATTGGATAAATTGCAACTGGGCCCTAATGAAAACGAGTGTCTTCAAATTTCTAGGCATCGGCTCAAATTGGAAATGAAAAGGAGGTTCGTAAAGTTGAAAGTATGACCACCACATGGTATTTGAATGGATTTTTGTCATCGAGCTGATTGAAAAACTATAATCCCTACAATATAATGAGAGCCATTTGGATTTTTCACTATTCAAAATTTCGACCAAAACAACGTCGTAATCTGATTGGTTGCCTCTACAGGAATAGAGTATGGAAAGGGTAATCTGATTGATTCGTTAATTCTAATGAAATGTCACTTTTGAAATATTAAATACCAATCAACTAATCAAAAAAAAGCTATGGAGATTGGAGGGGACCAACATGAAATACAATTAGCTTACTTCTATAATTATCGTGTAGGGTGGGGAGAATCAGATGTACAACAAGGACTGATGACTAGTTGCAACCAAGGTGAGTAACTACTTTTCATAGAATTTCAATTATGTGACGGAAGTGTTTGGGTGATTGAAATAATTCAATTACCTTTGGAAATTACTTCAACTATAGAGTGCTATAACTAAATAAATATGTAATCATAACAATAATATGAAATAAAATAAAGTTCAAAGTTCATTCTAAAACAACCCACTTCGAGTTTTCTATGGATAAATTACATAGAATATACTTACACAAAGAAGAACGGGATTAACTATCAAATAATTTATCTTCAACGCCCCATTCCAAAATTTAGTCTCGAAAAAAAAAAAAAGATGAGCTATTCTAAATTTACAATAAATCACTTCAAGTCATGTTTGGCACCCATATAATTTATAAACATAACAATTAAACCTACTTTTTTATTTATATATTTTATGGATTCCCGAACACTAAGGTGGTGTTCTCTTTGATCGTTTTGGGCCGTTTTCTGTTTTCGATTTTTCAAAACAATGAAAACGCGTTCTCTTTCCTATTTTTGAAAACGGTAAAAAATTTGTACACAAAACACAAAACGATAAAAACATCGTTTTGGCCGTTTTCAAGCAAAAACAGGGTAAAATTGCAAAACAAGGGAAATTGCCATTTTCTAATTTTTGAAAACCATTTTTCAAAATNACAAAAATAGGGAAAAATTGCAAAACAAGGAAAATGACAATTTTCAATCCCAGTGAAGTGAGAAGGGGAAGGGAATGTGTTTTGCATTTTCTAATTATTGAAAACCATTTTTCAAAATGCCAAAAAGAACACGTTTTCAAAAATTTCAAAATGGACATTGAAAACACAAAATTCAAAATGAATTCAAAACACAAAACACAAAATTGAAATACAAAGAGAACAGCCCCTAATTACTTATCTACCCTGTATTTCTATTCGCGTATGTGGTTCGACTTAAAAATATAATTAAAATTCGAGTTAAAATCAATAAGTAATTTTAATCACAAATTTTTTAAGATTCACATTTTTTTAACCACATATTCAATCAGTTTTTTTTTTTTTTTTTTATCAAAATCCAATAAAATTTGATTTTTATCTAAATTAAAGAGAACAATTTAAATCGATTATGATGCATTGCTTTAATTTGTACAAATTTGTTGGTCAACAAAATCAGACCTTTCACCTCCGATCCAAACGTCACCTTAACCAGTCAACATGCGGGGACCACAGTATGAACATGATGAAATTCCACACTCCATGTGGCTACATCACATTGGGTAATAGGATCACGTATCCAACTCCTGCTCCCCCTGTATGTCTACCCTACATGAGGGACAACCGTATGATTAAAATGTCCCCGTCATCAGACGTCAGCAAGCCAGCCCAAACACGGCAAGCAAAACAGTAGAGCCGAGCCTAGGAATTTTGGATAGTGGACGTGTCAATAAAGCAATTTAGCGACAACTATTTTTTCAAATTTTTTTAATTTTTTATACTATTTTTAATTATATATTTGCAAAATAAAATATTTTACACGTGAATTTAAAACTTTTTTTTCTATTATTTAACCATATATTCTAAAAAACATCATTATTCAAAACTATATTTTCTCATTATCATTATCAAAAAAGGATGATAGAGCATATTGGGATGTGTGATTTTGGACCACCCTATCATTGCAATAGACGGTAGAGGATTGTTGATAAGTCAATTTTTGATCTGATCACGTACCCATTCGATTTGATTAACTACTGGGTTGATGCGAAATTGTGGATTTTCGGTGATGGAGTTGGTGAGTTTTGATATTGGTACTTTTGATTTGGCTCATAAATTTCATTTTTCTTTTTAACTTTGTTTAATAAATGTATGAATAAAGAAATGCCTTCTTACAAAAACATTTATGGTCCGTTTGATTGCAATAATAAAATTTGAGTGAAAAGAAAATGAATTCCAGAAAATTGAATTACCTAAAACTTGTTTTTTTATGAATTATCAATTAATTATGTTTGATTGGTATAATTTTCAACCTGAAAAATATTAAAATTTTAAATCTTTTGATGTTCGTTTGGCTTTATTTTTCATGAAAATTGTTCATTAAAGAGATAAAATTTGTTATAATTGGAGATAGAATTTGTTTCCATTGCCAAATTTTTTAAAAAAAAAATTAAAAAAAAACATAAAAATGAAAATTGCCTAAAAAATCTTTTCCCACCACAAAAATCAAGAAAATATGAGCACGTGGGTGAAAGATGGAAAACCAATTCCATAAAAAATTTGGGCAATCAAACCTGCAAAAATGTGGAAAATGGAATTTAATTTCCATAATGGAATTGAAGTGCAATCAAACAAGGCCTTAACAGTTTTTTTTCATCAGAATTTCACTTTTCTTTCAACATTTTTATAGGGATTGAGATTCTCAATCCAATTTCAATAAAACAAGTTAAAATTATAGAAAAAAGCGAAAACAGGGTGAAGCATATGCAAATATGATTATTTATATAAAAAGCAAACGTTGTGCAATATTTGTCCTTCGATGTACCGATTTTCCTTCGCTGGACGAACAATCATCTAGCCATTTCTTGTGTGAGCATCCAGCTCAAAAGGCTATCAAACCAAGTTGTTTTTACCAATTCTTTCACATTCCACAAGTACAACTTGAAAATGTCTCATTACTCTGGATTCCTTGAGCACATATCCATTGATCTTAAAGTAAACATCAATCTCATTGTTTTGTTCGACTTTATCTACTTCTAGTTGTGTCTTGTGCATCGATTCACCTTGCTTTCTAGAATCATAATTAGAAACTCAATATATCTGGAACATCGTTTGTTTGATGTCTATAAATTATCGTCTTATTTTCTAACTCACAAACAAAAAGGGGAATATAGGCTTATTGTATGTACATAAACGCATTAAATGAAAAAATGGATGCACGAAAGTTGCACTCGTTGCTACTTAAGGGTCTCTACAACATTGCATCTTTTGTAAACGAAGTTTCACAATCCCAACGGTCATGTTGGACACTATTCCTGGAAACATGGCGACCTAGGTACGATGGAACCAAGTAGTGGCACTATTTTATTTATTTATTTATTTTTTATCGTAAGTATAACGATATTAATTGCTGATTATGAAGAAGTCACTTTGTTATAATTTAGAATTTTTTTTAATGCAAAATCCATCTATTATGTTGCACTCTCGATGAAGGCACGGAAGTTCCACAATGTGAACCCTACAGAGTGAGTTTTCCTATCTTGAAGAGGGGATCAAATTGAAAGGAACCATCTCACATAGGGGCAATACTTAATAAATCGCACCCAAATTATG
>CAIGRT010088609.1:0-17003 GCA_903798405.1 Fraxinus platypoda
TTTTTTTTTTTTTTTTGGTTTCTATGTCTATTTGCTTTTAATTTGTTGTTTTTATTACTTCAGCTATAAATTATAGATCCACGCAATTATGCATTTCACATCAATATGATTTCAATCTAGAAACCCCACCCTTAGAACTGGATTACAAGGGGAACGTAGGTGGTCATGTGGTTTAAACTTTAATTTAGTAATTTAGTAATGTGGGACGCAATTAAGCTACTACATCTGCCCCCTCTATTAGAAACATTTTCCACGACGCTCATATTCTTGGTTGATTTCACAGAATCAATGTTCTAATAAAAATAGTTGAAGAGTTGTTTGCAATGAGGATTGTCCTTAGAAGGGCTTATGCTCTAACACAAATGTTATGTCATGATTTTCAGTGAGATTTATGGGAATCTAGATCCCACATAGGAAGTATGAGCTTCCTTTGTGGGGTTTATATAGACTTGGGTTCTCCAAAGACATTGGCTAACTTTTGTGGTCTGACTCTTCCAAGTGCTATGACAATAGTATCAGAGTAGGCATCATGTCTTCTGATCTTGGTTACCATTTAGGGTGTATGAGCACTTGCTCGACGTGGATGCCGAGTCGGAAGCGTGGTGGTTTGTCATGATTTTCAGTGGGATTTATGGGAATCTAGATCCCGCATCGGAAGTATGGGTTTCCTTTGTGGGGTTTATATAGGCTTGGGTTCTCCGACCACGTTGGATAACTTTGTGGTCTGGCTCTTCCAAGTCCTATGACATGTTACAACCATGTTAGGTTGAACACACTCTTAAAACTGATGTGTATAGGGAGGGTGCATAAGTGATATACACACACCCGTCCACATCTATATGCGATAATGCGTGTAAATGCTGTACAACATAAGCTATGTTATTTCTTTTGTTTTCGTTTTAATTGCTGAGAAAATTCTGAAAGAAATTAAAGAAGTATGTCTCAGTATCCAAATGTGAAGGTTTATGTGGGCCAAGCTTATCTTACATCTTATTAATATGTATTAAAAGCAATTAATTGCTTACTTAATACTTATAATTTTCTTACTTTTTACTGGGTAATACCATAATTTTTATCTACAGGAAAATGATAACATTGACGTGTATATTTAGTAGTTGCCCATCGAGAACTGATTTTAAATTACTTTTGCTTATGACGTGTAACTATACATTATATTTTCTCCATATATAAAACGGGAAATTACTTGCCTTTTATCTTCTCAGGTATAGCTAGGGTTTTGACTGGCGGCGCATGTTCCAAAATTAAAGAGGTTGGTAGGCTATGAACAACATATAAAGAGGATGCCCGGCGTACCTCTTGTCCGTGAATCTGCGTAAGTTTTCTTTCAAATGAGGTACTTTTACTTTGTAAAATCTGCTAAAAATTACACGTGCACACATGATGGAGCCACAAACACTTGAAGTGGCTACTGCATCTTCTTGACTTGTGTAGTTGTTATTTTCCTTTCTTTTATTTCATCTGATCATATTTGCAGTCCCAGTTATGATCCTATAGAGTTCACATGGAGTGGATCAAGAACTGAAGTGATGGCATTTATTAACACGTTCTTTAGAAAGTCCTTATTTCAGATGTCATGTCAAATTTATGATGCAAAATGAAAAAAAATAAGACGTATTTGCAAATTTACACGAGAGATGTCATCTTAAAAGTGCCTTAGTTCAGATTTCACGGCTGCCTAGATCCAAAAATCAATGTGTGTTTATGTATGTTTTTATGTATATACATATGAATAGAAAGAGAGAGACCAACGAAAATTAAAAATGTTCATATATTATTATGTAAAAATTGAATTTCAATCTTTCATGAAAGAGATCTATATGGAAAGGCTTGTAGATGTTTAAACTTCACACCATACCTAAGTAACGATGCTGCTAATAACAAATCAAAGGCCTGTCGTAAAATAAAGAATTATATGTGCTTTTCTGAAGAAAATGCGTTTGCAGCCTCAATCTTTATACTCATGAATTAGCTATCCTCAATCTTGATTGATATATGATTGAGATGGAGAGAAATCATCAATATAATCTATTCATGGAACAGGAATAGTGTTTGCAATTGCAGTTACTCCAGAACTGCAGATCACATGTGCCGTGAGGACACCTGTGCGCATTTGTCTCTGGAAGAGCAAATTGCAGCTGAGGAGAGCCTGTCAATATATTGCAAACCGGTTGAGCTATACAATATTCTTCAGCGCCGTGCGGTTAGAAATGTAATGTTCTTCACTGTCTACTTCTGTTCTTCCGCTTTTCTGATTCATGTTGTTGCAGGGTAAATCATTTTTCTGTTTCTAAACCATTATCAGTACCTGCCTGTTGTCCACATATGAGCTCAGGAGTGCGGGTTATGAGCATCTATTTTCAATGTTATTGTTGTTAATCATGGCAATATAGTTCAGTGTTATACTGTTATTATTGTTAATCATGCCAATGTAATTCAGAGAATTTGTTTTTATTGCTCTATTATATGTGATCTTCGTGTTCCAAATAACAATGATAACAGATACATAATACTATAGATTTATCATCATTGTAAGAATACCATTTTAAGTTTGTCACCATCTTTCCAGTTATAGTTTTTTTGTTCCATTTACTTTATATGTAGCTTGTCTAACTGAAGGCAGGTTCTTCTGTAGCCATCCTTTCTACAAAGATCTTTGCGGTACAAAATACAAGCAAAGCACAAAAAGAGGTAAACATTAGTAGTTACGGTGTCACTATTTATTTATTTTTGCTTCTGAAATGTTAGATTGTCAAGATTTGCTGGATATATGATGTAATGAATTCTAAACTATCTTATGCAGCAGTGCACCTTGTAATGTGACTTTCAATCTCATAAGAGGGGTGGTGAACCTTTTTCTGTTCTTTCAAAAATTTTTAGTTTTGCTGACTGTACTGGAACATTCTTCATGAAATGATTTACACGTTTTCAGAAAGGCACGAAAAAATCATATGGTGTTCCGCAACTCTTGTCCCTTTTTTTTTAATGTGACAGCTTCCGTTTATGTGTATGTCCATCAAGTTTGATATCTTGAGAGGATGTTTACCCTTCCTTTATTTTCTATTTATGCAAAAGTGCATAGAGAAGTTCTCAGGTAAAAGGATTGAGAACTCTGTTAAAAAACTTGAGTATAAAGGTTTGTTTGTGACTGGATGGTATACAATATCAGAGCCTGTTAAATTCATGAGTATTTGTATATTATTCGATGTCATAATGTGGCAAATTTTCTAAAAGTGGTAATATTTAGTGTGAAAGTAGTACAAAAACATAAAAATGCACAGATACTTGAAAAAATCTGTAGAATAAAAAATAAATCATGTACATCATTAGCTACACTGGATACTAGTGGTCTTTGTTCAATAGCTGCCTCTCTCTAACCCACTCTTTCTCATTTATTTCCTTCAGCGATTAATTTATATTTATATTCAACTTTTCCATGTAACACTGCCTTGCAGTGTTTTGATGTTTGTTCAGACTTAGAAATGCATATTTTGCCTGGAGATGTGTTATGTACTATCATGGAACACAACTGAGTTAATCTTCCTTTTTCTTCTTTATTCGTAGGATAAAAGTTACAATTTCTCTACCCACAACTGTAAATGATGGATTTCAAGTTCAAAGCCTTTTTCCCCTGTGTATATTGTTAGCAAGGCCAGTTTATTGCCCAGCAGTTGCTGAGGTTGTATACGACCTCACTTTATCTCAATGCAAGCTTCCTTTTTTTTCCTTTCAATTGGCTTTTATGTTTGGGCCTCTGACTCTGTTTTGATTCAGCTCTCTGAAGTTTATCGTTTTAATCGAGCGTGTATATTAACGACCTCCACTGGAGCTCAAGGTGCAAATCAAGATCAAGGAACATTTATTCTCCCTGAGATTAATAAGCTATCAGCAGAAGTCAAGCCTGGCTCTCTTTCCATCTTGTTTGTCAGCTGCTGTATGCCCTTTGTATTTTCTTATTAATTTGTACAAGCTTCTAGGCTTACCGACATTATAATTTTTCATGCTTCCTGTCTTCTTTGCAGCCGAATTTTTCAAGGACCAGATGGACATGTCATCATTGCCAGGTAAGTTATGCATCAATTGGTAAACGTCTTTTCTCTTGTGAATTTTCTTTACATATTGTGTACTTCAGCTAATTTGCAAGAGAAGCTAGGCTTCATGTATGCCTTTTCTGCTTAGAAATTGACCTTCCCAGTTACCTGCTTTGTGAAATGCTGAGGTAGCATTCCCAAATGAATAATCTGTTAATAAAAACGGAGACAACTCAAAATTTCTTATATCATTGCTACCATTATGATCTATAAGGGAATCATTAAGTTTCTTTTGATTCTTGTCATCATCCTCCAATTTCAATGGTTTATTATCCTTCCCATTTTCCTTCGGTGTAGGTAGAAAATAGAAAACGAAAGAACAAGTAAAAAAAATTAGTTTATAAAGAAATAAATCAAAATGCTAGGGTGAATAATTAAATGTTCGAAAATGCAATGTAAAATGACATTAAAATGTTGGTTTCAAGGCATTTTATGATAACCTCACATGAAGCGGGATTCGAGGCGTAACCCCTAAATAGTTTTTCAAACCATTGGTACATGATGCACAAGGAAAATGCTTCACCTCTCCACATCTGTATTTAAAGTGTGTAGGCGTTTAAAAGCGTCTCTCTATTTTTTCTTCTACTACTAGGTATCCGTCTGGTTTACATTTATACTTAAGTTCACTGTTTTGTTTGTGATTATAATGACTTAGCGGTTGGAGTATTGATTCCATCCAAACTTTTATATAACTTGGATGCTTCTTTTGGCTGAAAACCAAAGTACAAGTAGGTGTCTCTTCAATACTGTTGTTTTTCATTGCATACAAGCTTTTCTCCTACTTGAATGAAATATGGTTCTATTAGAAGAGTTTGTGGGTTCACCTCATTATAAGCTGTGGAATATGTATGAGCTTATTCTTCTGCATCTGTTCTGTGTTTCCTCTCAAGGTTTACAATGAACTATGGCTCCTTCTTGATGTATCTTTTCTTCCCTAGATCCCACTTTTCTGGAATTTTTGGACTTTTTGTCATTCTTTATGTGGAAACATAGATACCTCTCTAATTTGAGCCCCTTCATGGTAATAGACAATGTCGGAGGACACTGCTTCCTGGGCAAGATACCGATGGAGCTACTTCACTTATCATGGGAGAAGTCTCCCGACTTGAGTGCGGGGGAGAGAGCTGAGATGCTGTCAACAGTTGACTTGCACTCCTACTTCATGACGGTACACCAACTGAAAAACTTCTCTTAACTGCATGCCACTGCGTCCATATTCTGGTCTTCAGTTTTGGTGGCTGAGTACACATGGAAGATGGTTGAACAATTGTACTAATAAACTCTTTCTATTATGTTTATAAGCCTCACCGTTTTTGCTAGTTTTTATTGGAGCATTTTCGTTTTCTATTGTTTTCTTCATGTTGTTCATATTAGTGGAATCTTGCATAATAGTACTCATTTACAATTAAAAAACTGTAATTACAGGTGGATTATTGCCTGTCATGCATATAGAAATCAATTCATGATGGAAATACCACATAAGCCTTATTGCACTTCCTCCCTGATACCCCATACCCCCCACCCCACTGCTAAAAAATTACAATATTCTGTACTTGTGCAATGTGTAGAGCATGTTAATACCCAATGAATTTGTATGTAGAAGCCATTGAAATTAAATTTCTGTTTTTTGCTTCTGCACACTCAGGTTTTAATACTATTAATTGCCTTTTCTTTTTAATGGAGTTTTAAGTAATTTCACCATGGATGGTGAAGTCATCTGCAATGTTGGCTATATGATGAACATAACTTTTAGATTGTGACAAATTTACTCTGTTTTCTTTTCTTTTCCAGTTTTCTTATATTATTGGCTTCTATTTGCAGACAAGCTTTTTGGGAGAAGACAAATGCCTTTCATTTCAGATTCCTCATGTCGCCGAAGGCCCGGTAGTTTTCCTCTTATTTTGCTTGCTTTCCTGGGATTTTTTCTTTTAAATAATAATTTTGAAGGTTACTCTGCATAAATTTCTTTTTTACTGATTGTTATCTTTTCTCCATCTTATTTTACTAAAGGCTAAGTTGCAGCGACTTCAAGTGAGCATTGCAGCAGAAGAAGTTGGGGCTAAAGAGAGATCTTCTTATGATTCATTTTCATACAGTGACATTTCTACCTCTTCATTGCCTCAGATCATTAGGTTAATTCTATAGCTTCACCTTTTTATGCTTGCTTTTCTTTTAATTGACCATCTCCTTTTCATGCGTAGAGTAGTCTCAACGATCATACTCTCCTTTTGTTGGGAAATTTGTGCAGATGGAATTATCCATCTTATGTTCCAAGTTATTTCAGTACTAAGTTTGATACAATCAGTTTTCTCCACAAAATGAAATCTGCCTCTTCTTGCTTCTTGTACTGAGAATGAGTTTCTCCATTTTCACGGAATAATTAATTTTCAATCAATCCAATTACCTTTAACCAGTTTTATCAAGGACTGAATGCCTCTGTAATGTAATATCATCACTACTATCTTTAGTGTTTTAAAGCAAAGACTGTTACGCTTGTTTCAATGTGATTCCCCAACACGATTATCTGATTCCTGATCAAAGGGCCAACTTACGGCAAATTATTTTTCACCTCTTGTTCATTTCTTTTTCTGATTTTTTATTCTCTGATTACTTCTTTGATTGCACTGTAGTATCTTGCATTAAAATTGGGTATGTGACCTTCAACTTGGGGATATATGGATCATGGAAGGGGTTGGGTAAAGGGTTGGATGAGTCACATGAGGATGAGTTATCTCCACATCACTCTTTCATGGCTGACTCAGGGACATTTGGATTATTGAAGGGGTTGGGTTGGATGAGGAATGTGGGAATGAGTGATCTCCACACAACTCCATGGCTGAATTTTTGTGGTCATCAACTATATCTGGTTTTTGGTTTGCATTGGATAAACTTCAGTTAAGGCCAATAATCCTGAAAATATTCAACTTGTATTTGATTTGCAGATAGCATAACTGTGAAGTATGAAAATTGTGTGCATGTAGTGGATTTTAATCTTCGTTCAATATATTTTTACAATTTGTTTGATCGAGAGATCACTGTGGTTGAATTCATTTCTAAAAGAAGACCCTCATTAGCATATAACTAACATCACCATTCAGATGAGTTTACCTTATTACCAAATGTTGGATAAGATTTGTGGACTTTGCATGTTGTATTGGACTCTGAAATGGTGAGTTTTTTTTTGCCAAATACCAGATTAAGTTGATCGGATACAATTTTGTGCTAGTACTACCTAGAGCAGTGACAGTGAACCAAAAATGGCATTAATGTTTGTTAATCACGTGCCACTGTTGTGATTATAGACGGTAACTTGCCCCATGGAGATTGTGGTTCACAAGTGTAGAAAAAGAGAGAAGAAGATTCTATGGACTTTCCTTCAGTATCTTTCTTCATCAATGAAAATTCATCTTATAGTGATTATTAAGAAATTTATGCAGTGACCAGTTGCCTTTCAGATGTTCTAGTTTAGCTTGGCACGAATTGTATGTGAGAGTCTGCGTGTTTTAGTACCTTTATGCATGCCATGTAGTTTATGTGGGTAGACATTAACTAAGTAATATGTAGAAAATACTCCTAATGGGACCGTCTTTCCGTTTGATAATCATGATGTTACTTTGCCAATAGTAATCTGGGAAATGAAAAACTGACGAAAGAAGTGGACATAATCTTGGACATCCAAAAGGAAAAATGTCTTTGATTTGGATATGCAGTAGCATTCTTCTTATTAAAGCCCTTGTTTGATCCCCATTTTTTTCAAAATACACTTTTCTCTCTCTTCTTTTCAACCAAACATTCTTCAATAAAATAATATTACACACAAATTCAAAACTTTCCTTATTTTTTAACTACATATTCTCCATCAATCTACCATTCCAAAATGCANGCCCTAAATCCTTTTCTTTTCTTTTCTTTCCTTCAATAAATTATGGAGGAACTATGTATTCTCACCTCATTGCTTATGGTATTTGTACTGAAGTTTTTAACTTTCTGCATTATTTTGAAGAATTCACTAATTGGTTGTATGTATAGGTTGAGGACGGGAAATGTTGTTTTCAACTACAGATACTATAACAATAAGTTGCAGAAGACTGAAGGTAATATGAACTCCGATTTTTATGATAAATGCATTGCTTCTTTTACTTTCAGCTGGCTTTTCGATCTTCAGATGCAATGCTGTTATTTTCTAGTTTGTTCTATCTGAACCCAATCCAGTGTGCTCTAAAAAGGAAGTAACAGAACTTCTTAATATATTGGACTAAACTGCCACTGTTAACCCTTCAAATTTAACAGTTCCACTTTAAAGTCAACAGTTTATCTGAAGTAAAGTATTTTAAAGAATAATAGTCCGTTGAATTTTTTCTTCTTCTTTTCCTTGCTACTCATCTGGCTTTTCAATCTTTTACTGCTGCTGCTGCCATAGTACTACATAATAATCATTTTTCCTTAGATGCACTAAATCCTGTATTATTCAATTGCAATGAATTTGATGGAGGTCTTTGGCAAGACATGTTCTGTCCACCCGACTAGGATAGTTAGGTATTTAGTTCCCTAATGATGGGTTCTTTTTCCTGTTCTTGGTCTAGCAAGTAGATAATGTGGAAAATACATTTTTGCATGGATGTTAAAATAGTGACATTAGATTAATAAACTTCTTCTGCACCAAATTGAGCAACGTGTATGTCTCACATACATGGGTATGTTAACATATTGTTGTAGTTGCCACACATACATGTTTATGTTAACTTGCCTGCTTCATTGGTGAATTAATATTCTGCCCTAGTTTTGTTCATTAACGTTGAGGGTAGAGTTATATCCCGTAACATCTTTCCACGCTTATAATTTAGAAAAAAATATAAGGTTCGAGCCACTGACTCTTTCTCTATTATGGGATTCTCTCTGCACCCACAATGAATCCATGAGGCCTTCCTACCCCACTGCAAACATTACCGTAGTATTCGTTAAAAAGGAGTTTTGGTAAGGGTGTGTTTGTTGCAGTGGCAATGGCAATGGTGGTTGACCATTGTGTCCTTGTGGAAAGAGGTAGGAGATGAGGGATATGGAGGCGGAGGCGGAGGTTACAATGCATGTATACACAGATATACACTTTCATAGTTGTTGAAATAAGAAGAATTTTATAGATATAACCTCAATTAGTAATTGTTGTATACTGTATGTTCAAATTGATATAATACATACGTTTAAAATGTGCGGCAGTTGTTTAGACTAGAATTTGTATATGCACTTCTGTTAGTCTGCGTGTCAATGCTTTTAGTGCCCCTTGGTCAATGATGAGGCAAAATATTGAATCTCATTTTGTTGTCAATACTGCCCTGTTTAAATAAACACTGGAATTTTGCTCACGGATGAATAAACTTTTCTAGATCTTCCAAATTTATTAACTACCTGATCCTTCCAAATTTATTAACTATCTGATCTTGAATTTCACTTTTAAAATCGTTTGAAGCAATTGCTTATCCTAATCGCAGATTATTGATGTGGCAAAAAAGATTTGGAAAATGTGTAGCCACTGCACCTACATTGCACATGTCCCCAATGGCTGCTGTTTTATCTCTTGGGCTTTTAGTAAATACCATTTGGCTAGGACCATATTGTGACACTGTAGTTCTTTTGAGTCATTATGTTCCTGTTTCGATGACAACTTTTTCCCCCGTCTTTATTGTGTGGTAATTGGCACTATAACTTTTCAAGTTCATCACTAGGGTGAGTTAATAATCATATAATATTATTTCTCCTTTTTCTCTTTGTTTCCCCGTGTTCTTTTCAATGCCATTTTATAAAATATTTATTGTTTTGTCTCATAGGTTGTATATAGTCTTAATCTTCAGATGTTGCTCTGAGTCTGCCTTTTTTGGAAACATTGATACCTGGAACCCTGTTTCTTCTGATACTTTTTCTTCGTACTTGTAAATTTTGTGACCTTTGCCCATGTTTCTGCCCATATGGATTGTAATAAAAGCTTGATATATACTTTTTACTTGCAGTGACAGAGGACTTTACATGTCCTTTTTGTTTGGTGAAATGTGCAAGCTTCAAGGTATGCTGCAATTTTGATGTATTTAATTCTTTCTTTTGGCGTTGATAATCTGACAATGAGCTTTCTGCTATTTAACTTTAACAGGGTCTAAGATGTCATTTATCCTCCTCTCATGACCTCTTCAACTTTGAATTTTGGGTTAGTTACCTTCAGCAATTTTCACAAGATTTTATATTCTGTCATTTGATGGAAACCTTAATACCCCATTCATTATATAGGTAACTGAAGAATTTCAAGCTGTAAATGTTTCTGTGAGAACTGACATATGGAGACCTGAGGTTAGAACGGTTATTTTCTTGAAAAGTTTCTGGAGAGTGTGATTGTTATGCTCGTTAATGACTTGTTCATTTGGGGAAGAAGTATGTAGAGATGTAGAAAACATACCAGCTAAACTACACTGGTAAAAACATCTGAAGCCTGAGAGTTCTTGGTTACAGTGGTGGGTGCTAGTTATTTCCCTGGCCCAATTTACATGGTGACATTGATGACATTTAGAATCTGGAGCATTTTGATTGTTATGTAGTGGGACTTGGAAGATCCAGATCTAATGAATTTATATAAATGTTGTCAAATGGCATAACTTGAATGCACTTATATATGTAACTGAACTTCCTTTGCCACCAATATGATATGTGCAGATAGTTGCAGCTGGTGTTGATCCTCAGCAACAGATATTTTTCTTTTGGTACGACATTATTCTCTAGTTTAGTTTTAGAAGTATAGGATCTTTACACTTGTCAGTGTCAAATGTAATGAAATGATTTGGGTGTGATACAGTTCTAAGCCACTAAGACGTACTAAATTGAAGTGCCTAGTTCAAAGTTCGAAGCATGTGCATCCCTTAGTCTTGGATTCAGAATTGCCGGGATCAATCAATCAGCTTCGAGACAAAACTGATGGTATAATTCATTTATAGACAATACTTATCATTGGAATCTTTCTGATCTCCTTCCCATCCTTTCTTTCTTGATTTGTTAAATGTTATTTTTGTCTTATTTTCCTTTCACAGTTAGTTATTTATCAATCATGATGTTCCTGTCACCTTAGAGAACTTGCTGTGGAGTTGAATTATGGATACACTTTTGTATTGATAGGCTTATGCATATTGGAGCTACTTATTTCATTTTCAGAAATATCCTACTCTGTAAACAGAAAACTTCCTAATCCCAACCGATTTTCCATCCCTAAGTGCATCTGTTCAAATGCTATTTACAATAGCAATAAACAGAAAACTTCCTAATCCCAACTGATTTTCCATCCAGTTCAATGCTATTTACAATAGCATTTGGAAGATCGTTGAGTACCAATACAAAAATTACGAGACATGACAAAGTCTCATTTTTATATCACTACTTTTTGTGATGGAAAGTATGTAGTGGTTACTCTTTCTTTTCTCTGCTGAGAAATGGATTCTTCCCCTCTATTTTAGCTTGAAAAATGAAGTCAAATTATTAGACACGAGAAAATTCTTTCATGCCCGCCTTTTTTGCCAAGAGTTGTCCAAGGACAATTAACCTAAGCATATTGGAAATGTATAGTTGTTAAATTTATATTTCATGGGAAAGTTACATCTTTTTCTAAATTGGTATTACAGAGAGCTTGGAACATGATGCATCCACTCTCAAAGTATCAACTTTGATAGCTCAGTCATATACAGAGCCTGAAGGTCTCCAATCATCATTACCTGGAAGCAGCCTCACACCTCCTGCTATACTACAGTTTGCCAAGACGAGGAAGTTATCAGTTGAACGCTCTGACCCCAGAAAGTAAGTTTTCTAGCTGAAGTATTAATTAAAATATTTATGTAAAAGTCGTAATTATTTTTATAACGTTATTGGATGAGCTTCTTTTTTCCTTAAAACAACTCTGATCTCTTAATTTCTTGATTTTGTAAATCTAAACACATAAATTTAAATCTGAGGTAATTGTGGTATGCAGATTTAAATTATAGTTTTATTTGCTCAAGTAAAAGGGTTTTACTTGTGAGCCAGATTTTGGTATACACTTCAATGCTCAGTTGAATAGTTCTCACCTATGTATATTTTTTGAGAGGTTGCAGTTACATTTTTTATGTTTAGAGTTGATATTGTTAAGTTGAAGTTGAAGATCATTTAATTTATACTTAAAAACCTTTAAAACGATCTGGTGAGGAGGTTCAAAATGTGTCATGCTTGTAGCAAACAACTTCGAGTTCAAACCAAATAGAGGGAAGATAATGAATTTCAGATTTCAGGCATCCTTATATCAACCTTTATATAATCTGTTAATGTGAATCATGTGATCTGTAGAGCGTAAGGCTTTTGATATGAGCCAATTTTTTGATGTGGAATTTTACTTTTTCCCCAGCCGTGCACTCTTGCAGAAGCGGCAGTTCTTTCACTCTCACAGAGCTCAGGTAAGAATTTGTTCCCTTTTTTTTTGGTACATGGCACTCTTTTAATCTTCATGCCTGAATGTATCCATTCCCTCGCAGTCTCAATTGACAATGAAGTGAATTAATCAAACTCAGAACTCAAAACTCAGAAAAAGTTTCTTTTTTAGACTTCTAGTAATTCAACACTAAATAGTTATGGACAAAGATAAAGTTGTTGGACTCGGAAAAGCTTGATCCCCATTCTGTGGTTTACCATTTAGTACTATTTAACATTTGGAGATTACCATCTAGGACTGACCTCCATGCTGGTGTTGGGTAGTTACATTCGAACTAAATACCAAATACTACAAGTACCACTCATTGAGTTTACTTGCTAGTGAATTCCACTAAAACCTCCATGTCGAATTATTTGTCATCGCCTTTTTGACGGAGAAGTTTAAGAAATGTCACCTTTATGGCCGACATCTCCCCATCTCATTTTCAAAATTCAAATTCATCTTCCACTTTCAGCTACATCTTTAGAAAAAATTTTAAATGTGGAATTGTTTTTCTTTCACCTTTTTGTTGCTAACTTGAAATGAGCAATTTGGGACTCCAATCTTAAAGTGTTTCCTTTTTTGGCGGTGACACTTTTGACGAGACATTAAAAATGGAAAGCATGTCAAATGATATGAGACAAATGTGATACTTGCAGGAACACATTGATCATATAAAAGATAATGAAATAAATCCTAATGTTTAAGTCTGTACCTAATGCTATGTTTGCTTACGTTGAAGTGATTGAACTATGTTCAGATTATGCGTTTCTCGTGACTGTGCTTTAGAATTTTCAAATCTATTTATATGATATCTCCTTTACCTTTTTCTAATTCTCTGTGTTCCTCTTTATAATTTGCTCGTGTTCCTTGACACTTGAATTACAATTGGGCGAATGAACAGTTCAAGTAATTCATATAATGCTATTACTTGCAGTCATCCATTCTCCGTACTCTTCATTGCGAGAGTATGGGGGTATCTAATGCCTTGCGTCACTATATAGTATACATGGGGCCCAATTTTCTGAAGGATATTTTAGAAATACCTCTTCTTTCTGGTCCTGGTCTCTTTGACGTCTGTCCATACACACATGACTAATGAGTCTAGTATGCATGCTTTCCTACATACACTACATACATGTATACATGCACCAACATATTGGAAGTTGGAAAACGCTGTATATGGTGAGTTTTTATTGCAACATTTCGTGCTTGTGTTAATAATATGTTATTTGAGATTTGGGCTTGGCATTTTACTATGTAATTGTGTAGTGCCAAAATAATTTTTTTTATTTATATCATTAATGCTGTTACATTTGAAACCATTTGTGAAGATGCACATAGTTATCTGACTGCAAATTTTTAATTACATTAAGCCTATGGCCATGGAGCAAGTCCTATCAGATCGTGACAGTGAAGATGAAGTTGATGACGATGTTGCTGATTTGGAAGATCAAAGGGTATGCTTGTGTATCATATTCATTATCCTAATGCGTATAGCTTGCTTCCAAGCATGTTCATGTATCATTTATACATTGATTTACCCGAGGATTCTGCTGTCCAAGGAAACAGAGTGATGAGGAACTTGTGATCTGAAGCAAGCAATCTAAGTTGCTAACTTGGTAGTTGAAAATTGTAACCTAGTTTGAAGGATTGGAGTTCTTGGCAAAGAATCCTACTTTTCCTAAAAGTCCAATGCAATTGATCTTCAAATAGATCAATATACTTGATGAACTTTTTTCAGTTTGCCGCAATTATGATTGTTTTGATTAGATGCTTAGGTGTTAAGGATTAAAACCATTTAGTATAAGGTAACAATTACCAGTATTTAATGCAGAAAATAACTGAACATTGAAAACTTCTGGAAATAATGGAAGTTAATTATCTTGTTTGAAACTGATTTATAAGTAGCAGAATGGCCCGTGAGTGTTTTATAGTGGCTCGAGAGATCTCATCACCATGCCACATGACCTCGAATCTTTTTCAGTTGCAATCTTTACTTCAGACATCTAAAATACGAAATAAGGGTCTTTGATTGCCAAGTTCAGATTGCTTACATCATGTCCTTGATTTCTCTATGCTTGTCCATGTTCTATGAGCTGTACGAGCTTGTAGGCTATGGTGGTATCACAACTGAACATGGAAAACATATTTTTGACAATATGGGGACATGGGTTCCATGTTGGTTTTTATAACGTTGTTCTCCTCTGCCTAGACAAGTAGGTGCTATTCTAGTGATCATTGATAGAGCAATGCCACGGCACTAAAGTAGTCCAGTCTTCCTTGATTAGAATTTATTATTATTTTTGGTTAGGCTCTTTGTTTTGCTTGATGATTTTGTTATGTTCACGATCAATACACCATTACTTGCAGATGCTCGATGACTTTGTTGATGTTTCAGAAGATGAAAAGAAATTGATGCATCTCTGGAATTCATTCGTTAGAAAGCAAAGGTTACCACTTTTGGATTGTTTTCCTTCTTTTCATTTTGTTTAGTAGTACTCCTATGGTTCTAGTCCAGACAAAAACCTGTTTTGAGTATAAAATATGACCTCCGTAGCTTTCTGTTTGATAATTTTAGACAGTACCTTAATATTCAGCCCAGATGATGATTGGTCAAGAAAGAAATGGTCACTATTCTTGCATCTTGCATTGGGATGTATGATGCGTCTGGCAAGGCATTGATTGTGTAGTTGCTAAACATTGTAACTGTCTCCTTGGTGTGAAAGACGAGTATTGACTCTATTTTTTGAGGGTTGTGTTAGAACAACGAGTTCTTTAAACCAGTCTGTGTGAGAATTAGCAAGATAATGACACCTGTATTTCTATCACTATTGCATACTTGACTAGTAGCAAGGTCAACAGCTTTCTCCTGTTGTTTAAATACTATTTCTGTCTTAATGGCAGAGTGATAGCAGATGGTCATATTCCATGGGCATGCGAGGCGTTTTCTAACTTGCATGGACGGGATCTTGTTAGGGCACCAGCTTTACTATGGTAACGTCTTTATTATCCAGATTCTTGCATTGGATCATGCTTGATGTACAGGGCCATCATATATCTTTATCCTTGCTGCATTAGAATTGTGCTGCTATCCCGTGCCATACCTAGTTTTCGCACAATATAATTCAAAATGAGTTTTGAGTTTTGGTAAAAATAAAAAGAAGAATTTTACTCTGTATTTAATTGTGTATGTTCAGTTTTGGCATTACTGTTATTTTTTTCTTTCTATTCATTAGAAGCTTTAGAGAATGAAAGAAAAGACCTTATGGTCGCCATCAGTTTATTTATTTTTCTGTTGAACTTCTTGTTTGAATAATCTCTATATATCCGCTGTTTCAAAAAAAAAAAAATCTATGCCAGGGCTAAGAGACTTCTGTGTTATTATTTGTCGAGAAGAGGTCCTATTTAATTGTGTTCTCATGTTCTCCGTAGGTGTTGGAGATTACACATGATCAAACTGTGGAATCATGGTCTCCTTGATGCGCGCACCATGAACAGTTGTAATACCATTCTTGAGCAGTTTGAAAGCCGAGATGTGGATCCTTGAGAAGTTAAGAGCTCGTCTTTTGCTGTTGGAACAGTTTATTATCAAAATCGTCGTGTAGTTGTTGGATCCGAGGGCCAAATGGGGGCTGGTAGAAAGCTAGGTCCGCAGTTTCAAAATAGTATTTATCGTTTGTCCCGATTTTGGGATAAGAATACATCAATCTTCTGTTTTTAGTTTTTGGTTGAATCTCATTTAGAATTCTTGAATATATTTAAAAAGAAGTATTGCCTATTCTGATAGGATTCTCTCTATATGTTTGATTGGTGTAATTTACTGTATGGCAAGGTTTCATGAGAAGTATATGGCTGTCTCAATATTTTTCTTGGATTTAGTAGAATGCACTATAAATTATGCAATTCGTTAGTAATATAAAATGATATTGTTGTAATAAATGTCAATTTTAGTAATTGTATATGGGGTAAAGCAATAAAACATCTTTGTTAATGTACTCAAATGCTAATTTTGAAACATACATCAACTTGAAACAAAAGATTAATAAATATAAAGTCGATTATCTGGAATCCTAACCCTCCAAGTTTCTTTATGCAAATTGACCTATCAAATAAACACTTGGACCTTATTATGTAACCAATTTAAAATATAATTGCCTACAAAATGATAAGACGACTATTGTAGTCGTCGATTATGAATAGCATTACGCTTTAAGAAATGTATGGCTGTACAACATAATAGCGGAGTTGAGATTTACTGTTCAAAATTTGCTGTCCATCAATGAAAGATATATCATTTTACATTAAAGTGACACCTAATTTTAAATACAAGTGGTAGTGAGAGAAAAGTTGAATATGCTAGTTTAAAATAATGTGTCAATCAATTATGGAAAAAATTCATTTCTCCTACTTTAACTATACACTATTTC
>CAIGRT010088628.1:0-10834 GCA_903798405.1 Fraxinus platypoda
GTCGTCTAAACTAATTTACACAAATGGATCGAAACAATTAAATAATTTATTAATCTAATTAATCAATTAATTTAATTAGCGAATTTCGTTAATTAAAATCAAATCTTAATTAAATATTGAATTAGAATCCAACTCTAATTTTACAATTATGGGGCGAATTTATTTAATTAAAATTAAATTTGAATTAATTACAAATTAAATCCCAACTCTAATGGCAAGAAAAATTTTAGGGCGAGACAATTTAATTAAAATATAATTCTAATTAAATGTCAAATTAGAGTCCAACTCCAATTTAATTGAATTAGCACTTTAATTTAGAATAAAATCCCTAAATGAAATAAAACTCAATTTATGGTCAAAGTTTAATATTTAAGTTAAAATTCAATTTAATGGAAATATAAAAACACGTGAATTTTTAATAAAATTTTAAAAGGGTCAAAAATTGAAATTTAAGGTCAAACCCTTTTAAAATCTAATTTAAAAACTTTTCCAAAATTGCACTCAAAGCACTTTTGAAAAATTGCATTTTGACCCTATTTTAAATTAAAATCAGACCCTTCAATGTCATAAATTGCATGACAACCTGTCTCATTAAAATTTGCAAACTGACTTTCAAATAAAAATTGTAGTTAGAGACCTCCAATTTCTCAAATTTCTCGAAAAGCACCCGTCCTAATTTGAAATTTGAAAAACCGTAAAATCCTTTTGGGGCGGCGGCGTCATCGCCACTACGACAGCCGGTGGCAAGGTGCAATGCTTCGCACTGCTGCTACATATTGCGGTGGCGACTCGTCAATGTAGGAGCGCGTTGTTGTGCGCTAAAACGCACTGCCTTTGCTCACAGCAGCGTGCATTGCTGCACGTTACCATCGCGGTCGATGGCGACTGTCGCCACCTCGCCAGTAGCTTTCTGACCCAATTTTTGACCAAAAAATTATTTTCTTTTTCGAAACAAGTTTTTGAAGATGAAAATTAATTTCTTAATTGTTAAAAACAAGAAAAATAAAAACAATCAACTTTTGATTGTTGCAAGATGTAAAACAGTTTCTAACAAGCACAAAGTCGGCTCTGATACCACTGCTGAAAATTTACATAATCATGTATAGCGAAAGATAAAAAATAATTTCAATTCCCACTAAAGATCTGCTTTGTGTTTAGATAGATATCGTGCTAGAAAATCTAACTTTGTTGAATTCTGCAAACTCTTTCGCTTGTCTTAAACACGACCAATCATTATTTGAAATTCACAACTGTTCAATTGTTCAGCCTCCAATGAAAATCCACACAAGGAATAAGAATAAGAAAATTAGGGTTTTTTTTTTTTTAATACTAGCAAGATAATGAATTGTGTTCTATTATTTCTAAAATCTTAATAGCTTATTAATATAAGTCCAGTGGATTTAGCTCGTCTCTTAAACTTAAATCGGTCCAATATTTAATTAATTCAATTAAATAAATTTGGTTGTTAATTTAACAAGCAATTCAATTAAGTAATTATCCAACGCTTGTTAATTAATTAATTGGTGAATCTCATTCTTCTAGTTCTCCTTTTGTATCTAACCCATTAGATTCCCGATCAACGGAATTATTATTTTGATCTAATCAAAATAGATAAATTAAAACACCCCATTTTAATTTATCATCAATTCACATACGTTGTCCCATATTGATATCTATAAATGTGTTAGGGCAATGCATGCGATGGGAAATGTCACGTAGTATGACGAAATCAAACTCGTTTGTTTACCGTGAAATTATAATCCTTTCGCCAATATTCTTTTATTTTGTTCGTGGTAGAGTAAATGTGTATAATAGTCTGTTAACAGTATGAGCTCGAAGCGCTTAGATGGAAAAATCAGCTGAGAATGAGCAATAAAATATTTGACTAAGCTGAAATTTTTACATATAAGTAGATAAGTAATTTTGGAATGATTATACTTTTTAAAGATGGAGTCACAGAAAGAATTGCACGGGGTTTGAAAATTGTTGTAAATAGCACAAGCATGCACAGACATATATAGACGTGACTTCTCAAGTATAGATTTCTCATATCTTAGAGGACAATAATTGATGGTCCTTTTTTATTTCATTTTTTTCGTGTAAGTAATCTTCATGGGGTCCATTGCCAGCCATCTTATTCGGGCCTTTTTCATTTCATTTTCTTCAAAAATAATATCTTAATGGGTTTTCCAGCTCTTCAATTCCCCCACAAAATGGCAAAGAATTGATTGTCACCCACTTGAAATCACACGAAACATGACCTGTAGGCCGAGTTCATTTATTAAATAAATAAATAAATAACTTGTACACAATTTTGATCAATGGGTGGTGACAGAATTTGAACCACTTATCTTTGCCACAATCGTTCAACCACCTAATCTAGAAACTTAAGCAAATTGAGGGGACCTATAAAATGCTAGTTTACACCTAGTACAAATAGAAACAATTGTACACTATTAGTATCTATACGTCACTATGGGAGGAAAAATCAGTTTTCTTAGCAGAAAACCACAATCACATATGCATCAATTGCTTAAAGGTGGCTTCGTTGGCTAGTTTTTGAGATCTCTATAGCTGAGAATCAGTTTGATAATATACAACATCTCCAGCGTCACTCACATAGTGATCCTTTCTCATGCTTCTTATAAGAACTCCCAGCAAATAAATTGGAAGAGGCCCTGATTTCTTTGGCTCCCTGTAGTACTTTCCTAGCACTGGCTTAGCTGCTTCGGTCTGTACAGAGAAAATTGGCAACCATTACGTCCCGATTCACAAGTAAATTTAGTAATAAATGTAAAATAGGTTGTGGGATCGAGCAAAATGGAAACTTACTGCTTCTATTAAGTGATAGTGTGGGATTTGAGGGAAGAGGTGATGTATGACATGGGTTCCGATATCATGATGGATGTTATTGATCCATCCATAATCACGATCAAGTGTGGTAAGTCCCCCTCGAAGATAACTCCATTCCTGTTTTAAGAAGTTTATGAGATAATTATGCAATATTATAAGGAAACATGTGATTATAAGATTAGCCAAGCATGGAAAAGTAGCATTAAAATATCGATTGTGCTATATGTATATCACAACTCACAAATTGGTGTACATATACATGATACGGTGAAATATAATTGGATCAAAAAATTTTCAACCAAATAAAAAAAAAATTCCCTACTCTCTTTTTGATACTTCATCTATTTGTAAAACTTTCTGTAACTCCTTATTTATAAGTAGAATTATTCTTAAAAAACATATACCAAATTCATACCTTTCCCCTGTACCAAGGAAGTTTCTCATCATGGCCATGGTGATGTAAGTAGGTAACTAAGTCCAGCCACATTACAAAAATCTGCAGTCAATTCAAAGTCCAAGTTTTACCAAAAATGATGAAAGTTGAATTCCAAGTTCAACACAGACTGCAAGTCGGAATTACAAACAATAGTAACATGTTTAGTGAGTTGAACTGAACAGTTCAAGAGTTAAAAAACGACTAACCAAGTAAGGAATGCCATAGAGTTTGAGCAATTGAGCAGGACCCATAATGAAAGATAATCCGGCAAGAATTGCAACCATTGCTGTCCAACAAACTGTTGAGGTAATCACATCTCTTCTCTCATTTGGGACAAACAAATCACCGTTTGGGTGGAAATGAGAGCCTGTTTTCCCAGGGCTTCTACTCCACTGTCGTAAAGTACACAAAAACGAGATCGAATGTGGTAAATAATGAGGAAATTGACGACGAGTTTCCAAATTTTATCAAATTAAAGGACTTGGCAGCTTACCAGATAGATAGGGTATGCTAGCAAAGGGAAAGGCAAGGTGAACCTCAATTTCTTGGTAACATTATCCAAATTCTTGTAAATATTCTCAGGTAACTGAATATTTCATTTCACGAAACAGAATAATCAGGTATGTTCTAGCTTTTCACCATGATAAAAATCAAGAAGAAAAACATTTAAAAAATGACTTACTGGATGCCACGATTCATCATTCTCAACGTGGCCATGGTTCTGATGATGAGTTCTGTGGCTAATTCTCCTACAACATTCACCCAAAACCATTCATAAAGTTTATATACCGTTCATAATATACAAGATTTCTCATAGTTAGAAGAAATTATGTTTCATACCATCCATGGTAAGGAACAAGAATAGAAGAATGAAGAAGATGTCCAGCTACACTATTCAGCTTTGTATTATTTGAAAAACTTCCATGCCCACTGCACAAGTCAAAACCAAACCCTTAACACTTTCAAGAAATTATTCATAGCCATAATATGTGAACTTTAATGAAAATTAAAGCAAAAAATTACCAGTCATGACCAAGAACAAAAAGAGCCCAGAACATAGTCCCCTGAGCAAACCAATACAAAGGCCAAACAACCCAGTTGTTAAAATATGCAGCCACGGCTGCTAATCCAAAAACCACCAAAACATCCCTTACAACATAGGACATAGACTTCCAAGGATCCTTAACCCAACAATGTTTAGGAATTGCTGCTTTAATATCAGACAATTTAAATGGGGGCTGGGCAGCATAGTCAAAAGATTCATCCCCATTGAGGGTTCTTCCCTCTTCTTTATTTTCTTCCACCGGCTGAATCCTCAACGGTGAACTCACTTTCAAACCCCAATTTCGCTCCCTAATCCCACTTTTTAAATTAAAAAAAGAACCATTTCTAATACTTGTTCTTGAAATTCTAACCTTGGAGCGGTTAGAATTCAAGAAAGCTTGGAAAGTTCTCGGTTTAGCATTGATCCTTGGAAGTGGCTTGAGCCCACATTCTGAGAGAACCCAACTGGCCATTGAGTCCACAAACTACCCAAGATTTCAGCTTTAAAGCCTCTGGAGAAAAGAAATTTGTGGACCTAAAACTACCCAACAAAAATAAATAGATGTATATATGTATATATCTGCAATAACGTATGTACTATTAGCTGGAATATGGATTGGACACGTTGATAACGCAACGGATTGTCTCCTCAAGTTTTAGTTTCAACTTTCAAGAACCCAAATTGTGTTTCTTGTTGCTTGTCTTAAATCTTCAGAATCAGGCTTCAATTTTTTATAGCACATGATTTCTTACAAATATTGATTTGTTTGTATATATGGAGCCTCTCTTTCTTCCCACTTTCATATACCAAAACCAACGTCTCCACTAAAAGAAGAGGTAGAACGTGATTTTTATGCAAAATTGCAGTGCCCTTTTCCTACTCATAAAGTTTATTTTGTTACACATAAGCCCTTGAAGTTTTGCAATGATTCCAATTTGGTCACTCTGTTAGTTAAGTTAATGTAAAATGATCGTTAAAAGACCTTGTGTACTAAGTAGATGTTATTACATGGATTGATCTACTTGTACACCTATTTTTCACCCCTTGGATTACCTCCCTTTTGTGTCAAAAATCTGACCATTATTGAAAAAGGTGGTGTTAAAATCAATAACCAAAATCTATCAATTCATCAAGGTGTAAACTAATATGTCAACCTTTATATACATGTAGTATGATTCTAATTACATTGCTACATAAACCTTAACGCGTTAAAATGGAACGACAAATCCTTGAATCCAATGTTGTGGTCTAGTTGTGGTATTAAAAGCAAATTTTAATAGTTGAATCAATTAGAAAAAAAATGGGTTTCGATCATCCATTTTAACATGATTAAGACTTGCATAACAGTGGAATTAACATTCCATTGCATGTAGCTTTTACAGCATACATGTAGGATTTATGTTAATATTACTAACAAATTGACCAGATTGAAACTCTAAGGAAATTTGAATGACTGGTTTGGAATAAAAAGAAATGTTAAGGACCAAATGTGTAACTATCCCAATATTGGTCAATTTGAATTTTCTATGGTGCCAACCTTTTGGAGGATTGTTCATGGGACCTAGTAATTGGATTGGAAAATGTTTAAGTAACATGAATTTTATACTTTTACTTATTTTCCTCCAGTAATTTTGTTTGGTCCATTTTGAAACGTGTCAACGTGGTTAGTGGAAGACAGACGTGGTCATATTTGGGTCTCATATTCTGCCAAATTTTCATGTTCATATTGGGTTCTTATAGGCTAAAAAAATCAAAGGATGGCTGCAAAATGGTCAAGAGACTGCTTGAATTATTATATTATAATTAGGCAGAAAGTTTTACATACAAGTAAATTGTTCAATTTTGACAGTATTACTTCACCAAAAAATGCAATTGCTTATCAAATGTGAGTAAATATGCTTAGAGATTTATCGTTACTTGAACTTTATTTTTTCTTTAGGCTTAGTCAAACATGATGTTAATGTTTCATTTTCCAATCATGCTACACAAACATGCTCAGTGACAGGGATTAAAAATATGGGGACACGTAGTGCAACATTATTTGACAGTTAAAAAATAAAAACTGAGCCAAACAAGTGCCGTCAACGCAACACCTGTCCAAAACCCTGTTTTCAATCCATGTTTGAGTAGCATTATTGTTCCTTTTTATATGATTAGACGGGGCTATAATAAGTAGTAGAGGAACCTAGAGCATGTTAGGCACTACTTATGCTTAAAAATAAGCATAAAATGTGTAACTTATTATTAATTTTAACCAACCTACATTCAAATAAACAACACATTTAGAGCTTATTTTTAAGCATAAGCAACCCTAACACATGCTCCTTCTATCATAGAGCTGAAGATTTGAGATTTCAAGGAACCTTTTTGTTTGGTATTCGGTTATGCAACTATAACTATAAATAGAACAAGCCGTTTGTGATCTACAAAATACATAACTTTAAACTTTTCTTTTTCAAATATAAGAATCCTTTGAGGTCTTGCCACTTCAAGTAAATGAAAATAAGTTTGAGAAGGCACACTATTGCTCTTGAGATCGATACCAATGTTTAGGGTGCATTTGATTTGCTTTTTTCAAGTTGTTTACAGTTTTTCAAAATACTCAAAACTTAATTTGGATGATATTTTTGAAAATAATATTAAACTTATAATATAAAACTCAAAATGCGTTTTTGACGTTTTAAGTGTCTTAAGAGTTTTCACTAAAAACACTCAAAATATTGAAAATAAGTGTATAAATACAATTTTATGTAAAAATTAAAAATTCTAACAAACAAAAATATTAAGTTCTAAAATAGAAATTCAAAAAAAAATGATATATTCTAAAAAATTGAAAAATAATATTCTTAAATATTCTTAAAAAAATAAAAAATTCTATAAAAAAAGAATAAAAATAGTTTAAGCTTTTAATGGTTATTTACATAAAAATTTAAAAAAATATGTTTAAATGAACACAGATTAAAAATTTCAGTCCACACCATGAACTTTTATTTTTTATGTCCCATGTTTTGCCAACTAACTATTTTTTAGTTTTATTTTACATTTATAACAAAAAAAAAATATTCTTAAATTTACCAACTTTAAAATGGATATATTGATAATATATTAACATAAATTATTCTGTTTTACTGAATAATCAAATTTAATAAAATGAAATGCGAAAAAATAATTTCTCAAAATTCCAAACAAAATGCGTTTTGTAGTTTTCTATTGTGGAAATTGGGTGAAATATCCTCTTTTGTAAAGTTGTTTGGAAAAATATTATTTGACCATATTATAAGAATTAAAATAATTTTTTTAATCTAGTAAATACTCACTGTCCAAAATACCCCTAAAGCAAAAGAAAACAAAATGAGATAAACGAAACTAATAACTCTTCCCCAATTCAAAAGCTTAATGTCAAAAAAATTCATTATCTCCTTCATCCTACCACAAGGCTTCTTGCAATATACCATTTACCTATTCGACTTCATCTCTTTCACCACCACCATCAACACCTTCACAAACTCCCATTGCTATTCCCTGCGTTGAAAAATGTTCCAACTAACCCTAAGTAAAAAGTCTTTTGTTTCTAAGAATATATTAATATGTGCTTTGTATTTCATTCTTTTGTTTCTTATTGTTCTAATAGTTTTTGGGTGCAATAATTATGAATTATTTGAATTTTAATTTATTTTAAGTGTCTAAAATTATATTTGGTGTTTGGGGCTTCAAACTTGTTTTTGTATTATATGTTGGGTTTAATTTTTAGATAATTAGATGTGTGTTAACTTGTAATTGACCTAAAATAAGTTGAAAATATTTGAATTTTTTTTTTTTTTTTTTACCATTGAGTTCATTGGTGGAAAAGAAAAATTTGAGAATACTGTGCATCGAAGTTCTTCTGATTTAATGTGATTATCATACTCTGTCTTCTTACAAGAAATACATAAACGATGAGAAAGCGTTTCATTTGTTGTTGCTACAGCAAGAAAACGTAGAAAGTAGTCATCCATGCACATTTTGGTTTCCTATTTAATTTCAAGTTTCCACAAGTAGAAAGTGTTGCCCTCAATTCACGTGATATTAATTATCTGCATACTAGATAGTTGGCTTTCAATATGCATGGCATGGTTTTATCTTTCTTGCTCCAATTGGCACACGGAACTCGCTATGCATAGGTAAATATTATATTAATTCTATGATACAATTAAGTTGCTCGCAACGTCGTTAACATTTCTGTTTTACCTACAGCCGAATATTAGTTATGTTTAACAATAAGAGAGTGAAGTGAGATATTACTTCATTATGGCCTGTTTAAGCTGCTCCTTATGGTATTAACATTTGTGTTTGGCTATTGAACTTTAGTACCTAAAATGTAGTTTAAAAAGAAAATGGGGAAGTGGGTTTCACTTTCAGCATTAGATACATGAGAATACCATGAATAATGATTCGCACTTAAAAATTTTTCACTCCTCCTTCAATGATCTTGAATCATCGAACCTTATTTTATTGTGAAATTAACATTAGGAAGCCCCCATTGCTGATTTTATTGACATCCCTTTCATGATATACATTTGTTTCTGGTTCTTAACAATTTTTATTTTATTCCATACTACAATGCTATACAACTATGGACTCAAGGTTAAAGTATAATAACAAATATACAATCTTATCGTTTGTGCCACATATGGTTCCAGATGGGGTCAAGCTTGATCCAAAATTTGGATACAAGCAAATTTGTGTAAGAGTTTCCATTACATTCCATTACTGAAAATGTCAAGTATCAAATTGAGAAAAATGTAACCCTACAAATAATCTTCACCAACGGAAAAAGACCAATTGAAAATCTGTTGCTAATTTGAGGGTGTCTGATAGTGTATTCCTTTTACCAACCGAATTTCCGTTGGTAAACATCTTTCCATTTACTAATGGAATTTTCGTTGGTAAAAACCTTGTCATTTTCAACACAAATGTCGTTAATAAAAGTCTTTTATTGCCAATGACATTTCAGTTGTTAAAAACCTTGTAATTGCCAACGGATATTCCATTGGTAAAAAGTCTTCATTACAAACGGAAATTCCACTAGTAAAAACATTGTCATAATTGGTAAAATAGGTATTACCAACGGAATATCTGTTGGTAAAAATATTATATTTTACCAATAAAACATCTGTTACTGAAATTATTTTCTAATTCAGATTCAATACCAACGAAAAATTCGTTGGTGAATCTTAATTTATTATTTTGTACTAAAAATAACTAAAAATGAATACAACCCACTAATTAATAATCATTAATTTCAAAATGCACTAAATAATCAAAATTGTCAAAACACACTAAAGCTTTAATAGATTATACATTATTACACCAAAATTCCAAATTTTAAATATCTTGTCTTACACATCATCATTTCGTGATCCCAAATTAGAAGAAAATTGAAAATTAGGAATATTTAGTTCCCTAGACATGCTTTGCACTCTTTCTCGCATCTCGGTCTTGTGATTTCTTTCAACTTGTTCAAGACGTACAGTGAGATCATCAATCCTTTCATTGTTCTCATCTATTGTATTTCGTGCAATAGTTAGCTCTGACTTTAAATTATTCACCTCTTCATCACGTGCAAGTATTGAACTTCTAGGTGAATTAGTTGTACCAAGAACATGTGAAGCAAGTAGTCTAGGACAAAACCCATAAACATGACCCTTAGATGAACCATTGACAACATTGATCCATGAATCGGGAATGAACTCAGGTTGATCATCCCTAACGGTACCATACTTAGACTCGATTGAAGCCTTATAAGTATCATATAAAAAATAAAAAATAATTCTTGCTAACTATATGAACAAATTATGAAGTACATAAACTTTATTTGTATTTACATGAATTCACTTAGATTTTTGTCAACAAAATCACCAAGTCCGTGATTCGTCCTGTGAATATGACTGAAAAACTCTAATTGGGACTTTGGACGATCCATATCATTCTCCTGAAATACGGAACTCATTAATCACTATCAATTAAAAATATACATGAACTTTAAAAAGCAAAATACAAATAATATGAAAAAAAAAAATATATACCAGTCTCTTCTTAGTAATCACAAAGGAGACTGAACTGGCAGTATACTTCTTCATTTCACCATCCTGTCTTTGTGCAAGACGATTTTCCTTGGCAATCTTCGTATTTTAAATTATTTTAAATTTCACTGTGCATGTATAAGTAAATTATTAACACTGTTTTTAATTGAGTTTATACGGAACACATATACATGTCCCATTTGAGATCATTTTCAGCAAAATTCTTTTTTTTTTTTTTTTGTTTGTATTTGAACTTACTTTAAAAGCTTTTTTTTTTTTTTTTTCTACTTTCTAAGACAAACATCATTTAAAGCAACACCGACGAAACACATACAACACGAATACGATATAGACCGACCATGCAATTAATCAAATGAAGGGGCGGATCCAGGAATTTTTCACGCACGAGCTAAAATTTAAAAGTCGATATAATAAATT
>CAIGRT010088636.1:0-12638 GCA_903798405.1 Fraxinus platypoda
TCCTTGATGAAATTTGATCTTTATTAATTTGAACTCATAAAACCAAAACTCATTCAATTTCTTTTATTCAACCAAACACAAAATCACTTGGAATTTGGGTCATACCAGAACAAATATCCACCTTGAACCAAATTCAAACACAAAGAATTCAAAAGTACATATCTAAGTAAACAATGCTCTACATTTTCCAAACAAGCCCCAATTGGTTAAATCAATGATAAACACCAACTAAATTCAAGCAATGCTCAAATTTAGCAATGGGAAGTGGTTTGTCATCATATCAGCATGATTATCCTTGGTATCAACCTTGTTTACTACAATGTCACAATGATACCTCACATCAATGTGCTTATTCTTCTCGTGAAACATTTGATCCTTAGTCAAGAAAATAACACTCTTACTATCACAATACACAATAGAAATCTGTAAGTTTTCACTGATTTCACCAATCAATCATCTCAACCACATAGCATCTTTATATGCTCATGTGATGGCCATGTACTTTGCCTCTGTCGTAGACAAAGTTGTTGTATTCTGCAAAGTAACTTTCCAGTTGATAGCACAGCCTCCAAGGGTAAACACATACCATGTAAGTGACCTCCTCTTATCAAGATCATCTGCATAATTCAAATACACATACCCAATGACTTTATCTGTATTTCTACCAAAATGTAAACAAGCATTAGAATAGCATCTTAAGTATTTGAATATCATCTGTACTGCTTTCAAATGTTCCTTGCCAGAATTTGACATGTATTTACTAATTGTACTGACTGCATGAGTCAAATATGGTTTTGTACAAACCATAGTATACATAAGTAAACCAATTGCACTGGAATAAGGAACCCGGAACATGTAATCAATGTCTTCATCTGACCAAGGACACAAGTCAGATGATAATTTAAAGTGGGTAGCCAAGGGAGCATTGACTGTCTTTGCATTCATCATATGAACTTTTGAATCACCTTCTCAATGTACCCCCTCCTGACTCAAATCCAATTTGCTGGCCTTCAGATCCCTTAAGATTTCCATACCAAGGATCTTTTTTGCTGCATCTAAGTTGGGATTACACCTTCTTGACCTCTGCTTTATCCTTGGACGTTATGAGCATATCATCAATATATAATAACAAATATGTAATCAATGCACCATCTCATTTTCTGAAGTACATACAACTTTCATAATTACTTTTAATGAAACTATGAGTAGTCATGAATGAATCGAACTTTTTACACCGCTGTCTCGGTGACTGCTTCAGTCTATATAATGATTTCTTCAATAAGCACACATAATCTTCCTTTTCAAAAACTATGAAACCCTCTGGTTGTTGCATGAAGATGATCTCCTCAAGTTCTCCATGTAAGAATGTTGTTTGAAATCCATCTGCTCAAGCTCCAAGTCATTCTTAGCCACCACTCCAAGTAAAGCCTGAATATAACTATGATTCACAATTGGTGACAACATATCGGTGAAGGCAATACCTAAAATTTGATTGTAGCACATTACTACCAATCTAGCTTTATACATTGCATCTTCAATCCCTTAAGTGCCTTCCTTTCTTTTAAACACCCTTTTGCAGCGAACAACCTTTTTATCCTTAGGTAATTTCACCAAGTTTTGAGTATTATTTTTATTCAATAACTCCATCTTTTCCTGCATAGCAATCAACCATATGCTAGAATCACTACAACTGACTGCCTTTAAATATGTAGCAGGCTTCTCAGTGAAATCAATACTGTCAGCCACACTCAATGTATAAGCTACCAAATCCGTTTCTCCACACTTTTATAGAGGTCTAATTTGTTTGCAATGTATATCATTAGAAATTAAATACTATGGTGTTGCTAGTGGTGTAGGCCAAGTATTACTGTCTGTTAGCTCAGAACTAGACCGATATGTAGTAGATTGTTCTGAAACCTCTTATTGGCCCTAGACCAATTTTCAGCTCTACCTGAGTTGAATGATTCTATTCCTCAACTTTATCAGAATCCCCACGAGGTAAACCATGAACTGTAGCAAGTTCATCAAATACCACGTCTCTACTAACCACCATTTTTCTTGTCTCATGACACTATAATTTATACTGATTCACACCTGATTTATACCCAAAAATGATGTACTTTCTAGACCTAATTTTCAACTTCCTATTATTCACATGAATATAAGCAAGACACCCAAAAATTTTCAAATCAGAATATTGAGAAGGTCTACTAGACCATACTTCTTCAGGTGTCTTTTTCTCAATGGCAGCTGAGGGTGAGCAATTGATCATAAAATAAGTTGTAGTGGCAGATTCAGCCCAAAATGTCTTGGATAACCCAGAGTTTGAAAGCATACAATGAACATTTTCCTTCAAAGTTCGATTCATCCATTTTGTCACACCATTCTGTTGAGGAGTTTCAGGCACTGTTAAGTGTTTCAAGATGCCTTCAGCACTGCAAAAGCTATTGAATTCATCCGAACAAAACTCCAACCCATTATATATAAATAAACGTTTGGCCTACTTTCTATTCTTCTTTTCTATCATTGTTTCTCACACCTTGAAGGTCCCAAATACACCACTCTTCTATTTTAAGAAGAATACTCAAACTTTCCTGGAGAAGTCATCAATCACTGTCAACAAGTAATAAGCACCACCTTTTGAAGGTACACTAGCTGATCCCCAAAGATCTGAATGAATATACTCAAGTACTACTTTCATTTTGTGTCTTCCTTTAGTAAATCTGACTCTTTTCTATTTCTTAAAGACGCAATGCTCACAAAAATTCATTTTACTAGTCTTATGCATATCAAGAAGTCCCCTTCTACTCAACTCTGCCATATCATTCTCATTCATATGCCCGAGTCTCATATGCCAAAATTTTGTAATTTCTCCATCTGTCAAATAAGAAGTAAAAACTACTGCATCCCATATTACTGTGGAACCATGCAAAATGTATAACTGTGCAGAGCTTTTATGCCGCTTCGTGAAAATAAGAGCACACCAGCTAACCTTCAAAACTCTATTGTCACCGGTTTATCTATAACCCTTTCAGACAAATACTCTTAAATATATAAGATTTCGTTTCAGTTTTGGAATGTGCCTTTCCTCTATAAGTGTTCTAAAAGCCCAATCTAACTTCTGATCTTGACTATACCAACTCCGACAATTTTGCAAGGCATGTTGTTTCCCACAATCACTACACCTCTCGAAACTCCTACATATGTTGTTTGTTAATTCCTGTTGGGACATATATAGAAAGCACATACCGAGTTAAGAACCAATTCCTTACAAGGCTTGGAACCCATGTCAGAAATCACAAGAAGTACTCATTCACTTTATCCATCTTCCACAACATCAACATCCGCTTTGTTTACGGGTTGCCTTCCTTTATCAGTAGCACCGCAACGTTGTTTCTATTTTTCAAAGCATAGTAATCAGCTCTAATATGTCCATTCTTCTTAAAAAAGTGGCATGTTTTCTTTGCATGTCTAGATGTCGACCAGACCCTCATATTTCTACCAAGATTCCTATCTTCATTTCTCCCACGAACAACTAAGCCTTCAGCCAACTCCCAGATCCTCTATCAAGATGTCTCATTTTTTCCTCTAGCAAGATGTCTCATTGAAAATTGCATGAACAACAATCAAGCCAACTTAAAGGGAAATGAGAATTTTTATTGACAACCACACGTAAATTACTAGTATAACTACAAGTGTTACTCTTTTTCGTCAATGAGATATTTGAAATATGATATGTAAGAGCATTTTTTAGTAGAAGTCCATATCTCATCCTTTTCCTTCCCCTCCTCCCTTCTATAGGGAGAAATCTGCATGTATCCTGCTTTTCCCATCTTGTCGCTACAGTATCGAACTGGGGGTACATTACTGGCATGTCTGGATTGGTGAATGAGCTCGATTTGTCAGGTTATCATGAGTTTAATCTCACTGGTGGTCCCCAACAATTAATGAATTACTTAAAGGAGGAAGCTAGAGCATATGATTGGTAGATTTAACGGACGCTGATGTAAGATCACCCATATACCACTTACTGATTGACTATTTGTACAATATGCCAGAAACCAATAATCATTATGTCCTTTCAAGCCTTAATAAATATCTCAATCCGAGCTGACCTCAAATGTCCCGAACTGACAGTAGCACTAGCTTATCGAATATAGGAAACTGTAGTTATCGACCTTGGAGTTCGGATGCCAATAGGCAATACTTACCTAGGTGATGGGCTGACCTTGGAAGTGATCGACACATTTTTCAATTTCTGTAATCATTACAGCAATAAATGAAGTAAACAGGTGTCACGCTGAACTGTCATGCACATTTGATTCCTTCTTTTGGAAGTTTCATCAAAACGACGTCGTCTCGAAGCTGTTAAATCAAACCTTTCATTTTCCCTTCATTTCTTCATCCTACGGTCCAAATCATACCTCTTTATATTCATTTCCTTTAAATAATTTTTAGCTTTTCATTTCTTCACTTTTACTTTCATTTTCTCCAGACTTTTTGCTCTCTTAAAGCATCTCATTTGCATCCTTGTCTGTTTTCTGAGTGAGGTCATCCCCATTCAAGCATTTCTTCTCTAATAGAAAATTCCTGTCTTTTTCTTCAAGTTTTACTTCGGTTGTTCATATGAGCTCAGACGAATCGAGGGTACATTCCTGCGGTAACCAACAGGAGGAAATAGTACCTTCTTCGTCTTCTCATTCCTTTAGCTCTTCCTCTGCAAGCTCGGATTGTCAGGAGGTTTTAACACCAGTTCCCATCACTTCAGTCTATCCAAAACAACTACCCCCTTTTAGGAACATGGATCAAACTCGTGAGAGGGAAGAAGTAGGATCTCATGGGCGTAGCGAGGGAAACACTCAAGAATGGAGAGCAGATGCTTATAGGTCTGTGGTTACGGAGGGTATGCTGGCGATTTGAGGGCCAAATTTGGCATTCGAGTTCGGTAGAATTAGTAATACCAACCCCATTCGACAGAGCCAATATTCCACCAGCTGGATGTATAGCTTTAAATTCAGCTATTCTCCATGCTGGCTTAAGACTTCATTTCCCTAGGATCATACGTAAATTTCTCTCTTCTTTGGGGATAGTTTCTACACAACTTTGTGCTAACGGGTGGAGGACTTTAGTGGCGACTTTAATTTTATGGAACCAATTAGGCCATCCTGAATTAAGTGTAGCTCAGTTCAACTTCCTTTTTACATTTAAGGGGGATGGCAAAAATTCGGGCTGGTGGTATACCAGCGTTAGACCTAGGACGGGAGGTCGTTTAGTATTGGATACTCCATCTTCAATAAAAATATGGAAAGAGGAGTTCTTCTTTGTATTGGAGGAGACTGAGGAGTGGTAGTTCCATCCCACCGAGGTGAATAGAGAGGATGTAGTTCATACTCTCTATCACCCGTTATGTAAGTGAAAATCACCTTCAATTTCCTTTTCTGTCTTTGCATTAAGATCGTCCCTTTTAAATGACTTATTGTTCCTTTGCAGATTATAAAAAATCCGTCCTAAACTCAGCTACACAGAGGTAAGCTGAAGCTGTCAGAGCTCTCTCAAATAGGCAAAAATCCTGCAAGTTTGTGATCAGATACAAGCTTGTTTCAGGCGGGCTTACTTCAGTCTCTGTCACCGACCTCGGTCCCTACTTCTTCTCATAAGTATACTCTATGTATACTCATTAAAATTTACTTTTGACTACACTGATTTATATCAAAATCTTATCTCAGGCCAAAATCCAAATATGTTGGGTATAAAACGGCAAAAGCAGCAGCCGCCAAAGAAAAAAAGAAGGATACCCCAGCTGTGGTCGTGGTCCAACTTCAGGAAGCTGAGGTCGAGCTGGAGTAGCCTTTGAAACGGCACCGATCTAAGGAGCCATCTAAACATTCCACTCCAGTGGCTCCTTTATCTGAAAAGTCTACCTTTCCACTTCCTAATCAAGGGCTATCATCAGCGCCCGTTACCTTTTCCCTTGCCACTGTAGCCAGTTCTTCAAAGTCGCAAGATAATGTCTTGATCTGCGAAGGCCAAATGTTGATAACTTGGCGGGACACCGACCTGAAATATTTCTTGATTTTTTAAGAGCTCAATCTCTTTCGAGGGAGTCTACAGCAGCTCTGCCTTCCTCTTTAAGAGAGTCGGCAACACTTCTCACAAGGAGTTGAAATGAGATGGAGAGGCAGTACTTGGCCGAGATGCCCGTTGGCGAGGCCATCATCTCAGCTCATCTCCACAGCCATAGATCTATTTTGTATATGATATCTATGGCTAAGATGGTAGTCAATCGAGCTTATGCGTTTTAAAATTTAAATATTATGACATGTAACTATTTTCCTATATAGATACATATTTATTTATTATTTTATATCTTTAGGTGAAGGTTGAGCTAGACAAAATGCTTGAGGTGAAAGATCGGGCCATGGCCTTGTTTGACAAGGTAGATGCGAAAAAGGCGGCTTTTGCTAAAAAAGAGAGAAACTATAAAGATCGCCTGAATAAGATGGGAGAAGATCTCAATGCCCGACCGAGCTTAAACTTATGGATGATAATGAAGCTTTAAGGGTTTGGGGGGGGGGGAAGCCAATGCTCGAGCTGAGAATGAAAAGAAAAGAGACGAAGAAAGAGCTCGGGCTGATGAGGCTATAAAAAGTGCTGAGGAAGCTGCCAAGAAAGTAGAGGAGGCTGAGCTGAGAGCTTCCAAGGCGATCGAGAATTGGAGGGCCTCTCCTGAGTTCGATGCATTTTAGCTTTAGTCGAACGTTAAAACTTCTTTAAGAACTTACTTTTCCAATTCCAATCCATCAATTAGTGATTATCAATTTTTACTTTTATTCTACATGAAATATTATTTACTTCTACAATTTTATTAGTTCAGTCTGTTCTTCAAATGATTTCCTTATAAGAAATTCTACTAAGTGTTGCAACACATGCAACCTTAGTTCGACCTGCTCATATGCAGGGCTTAAATAATTTTTGTGTAGGAAATTCCACTATGTACTGCAGCACATGCAACCTTAGTTCGGCATGCTCATATATAGGGCTTAAATAATATTCTTGTAGGAAATTCCACTAAGTATTGCAGCACATGCAACCTTAGTTCGGTCTGCTCATATGTAAGGCTTAAATGATTTCTTTATATGAAATTTCACTAAGTGTTGCAGCACATGCAACCTTAGTTCGGTGAATTAATGGTTCCAGATATTTTTCATTTCTACAAAGCATACATTTTATTATAGATGACATACGTGCGATATAAAATACATTCTTTATTTTACTGGTAATACTTCTTAAGGTGTTATGCATTCCAGGGGTGCAGCAGAGGTCTGCCCTCTATATCTTCCTGTTCGTATGCCCCCTTAAGTAGTACTTTGGTTACTTTATAAGGGCATTCCCAGTTAGGTCCTAAAGATCCAGAGCTACATTCCCTTGTAGCCAAAAAGCAGTTTCGTAACACCAGATTACTGACCTTGAACTCATGTTTTCTAACCTTCTGATTATAGTATCTCATGTTGCGTTGCTTGTATACGGCATTCCTGATTTCGCCTCATTCCTTCTTTCTTCTACTAAATCCAGTTCTCTTCGCAAGGCTTTCTCATTTCCTTCCTCTTGATACATCGTCGTTCGAATAGAAGGAATGCCCATCTCAAGGGGAATAACAGCCTCCATCCTAAAAGCTAAAGAGAAGGGAGTTTCTCTAGTACTATTTCTATAAACTATCAAATGAGTAATTCTCATGCCTTTCGCCATTCTCATCCTTGCTATGAGTGCTTCATATTCAGCCTCATTATTCGAGGCTTTGAAATCAAAAGATAATACTTCACAGAACAACTGGTGGTTTGGACTGACCAAGACAATTTCGCTCCCGATCTAGCTCCAGTAGATGATCCATCAACGAAAAGTTCCCATGGGGTATCGTAAGGGAGCTCTTCCGTTGGGTCTGAACTGAACTCCGTAACAAAGTCGACAAGAGCTTGGCCCTTTATGGAGGTGTGATGTTTGTATGTTATGTCGAATTGACCGAGCTCTACTGCCCACTTAACAATTCGACCCAAAGTATCTGGCTTTTGTAAAACCTGCCTTAATGGATAGTTGGTTAAGATCTCAATCGGGTGTTCCAGAAAGTAGGGTCTCAATTTCCTTGCTGCCATGACCATTGTATAAGCCAATTTCTCTAATGGAGAATAACGGAGCTCGGCTTCGTGTATAGCTTTGCTCACATAGTAGACAGGATGTTGTATTCCTTCTTCCCTGGCCAGAACGGCACTGGCAGCATGTTCGGATACCGCTAGGTATAATGTAAGTACTTCTCCTGCATTTAGCTTTGATAATATCGGCGGCTGTGCCAATTGTTGTTTCAACTTATCAAAGGCGAGTTGGCATTCGGGTGTCCATTCAAACTTCTTTCCTCCCCGCAAGACATCGAAAAAAAGTTTGAACTTGTCAGTTGACTTTGACTTGGTTGGGGGATTCATTTCAATGATGGCCCTTATTTTTTCTGGATTTGCTTCGATTTCACTGCGATTCACTAGATAACCCAGGAACTTTCCCAAGCTCACACCGAAAGCACATTTTTGTAGGTTTAGCTTCATCCCATATTTCTTCAGGATTTCAAACATTTCGGCAAGATGTTGTCGATGGTCCTTGGCATCTGTACTTTTCACTAACATATCATCAACATATATCTCCATGGTTTTACCAATTTGGTTGGCAAACATAGCATTGACTAGGAATTGGTAGGTAGCTCCGGCATTTTTGAGACCAAAGGGCATCATTTTGTAGCAATAATGACTCGGTCAGTGATGAAAGAAGTATGTTCTTGGTCAGGTTAATGCATAGGAATTTGATTATACCCTGAATATGCATCCATGAAGCTAAGCAACTCGTGTCCTGCTGTTGCATCTACCATCTGATCTACTCTTGGTAATGGAAAAATATCCTTAGGGCATGCCTTATTCAGATCGGTGAAATCTATGCACATTCTCCAATCTCCATTGCTTTTCTTCACAAGAACTGGGTTAGCGACCCATTTTTGGATATTTTGCTTCACGGATAAATCCATTATGGAGCAATTTCTACACTTCTTTGTTTAGGGCTTCGTACCTTTTTGGATTCAGAGGTCGATATTGTTGCTGCTTTGGCCGCACCGTGGGGTCGGTAGCCAGTTTATCGCAAATGATCCATGGATCAATTCCTTTCATGTCCGAATGGTTCCAGGCAAAAACATCGAGGTTATGTCGAAGGAACTCAGTGATCTGATCTCGGAAGGATGATTTCAGTTCGCGACCTATTCTACTCTTTTGGTGGATCGCCGGTCCGACCTCCACTCTATCCAGCTCTTCCACATGTTCTCTCCATTTACTATGACATGTGGGTCCAGCGAACTGAGATCGATAATACTAGGTCTTTTTAACCTCGTCCTCCCTGCTTATTGATTTTGTTAGCTGCCCAACATTTGGATCCGGGGGCTAAGTAAATCAATATTGCAAGCTCTTGCTTCGACTGGTCTATACTAACTCTATTTGGGGTAGAGAATTTGATGCAATAATGATATATCGAGGAGGCAGCTTATAACTCATGGAGTATGGGCCTTCCTAATATGACATTGTAATTGGAAGGGATATCAACAACAATAAAATCCGCTAAAATCCTTCTCTTGTGAGGGAGTTCGCCAAACTCTACACTTAAAACAATTTGTCCTCGTGCTACAATAGGATCTCTAGAAAACCTCTGTAACTTCCTAGAATACGGCTGGAGATAGCGTTCTTGGATTCCCATTTGTTCCAGTGTTCGGGAGTAAATCATGTTGACTGAACTTCCATTATCAACCAGAGTCCGATGCACCTGTACTCCTGAGATAGCCATAGTTATGACTAGTGCATCACTTTGGTCTTGTAAGATCCCATATGAATCTTCTTTTGAAAACCCAAACCAACCTGAGTACGGTACTATGTTAGTCTTTGGTTCTGGCAACATTATGTTTTAATTTTGCTAGATGCGGGCATTACGTGCTTGCCTACGCCTGGCTCTCTTGGACCCTTCGAGGTACTGATTGCCACTTATCAGAGTTCGGATCTCAGCTCGAGGTAGAGGATCCCGAGCTTGTGTTTCTGACTGTGCTCGCTGAACCATTCCTCGTTGATTTGGTTGTTGATTTCCTGCTTGATTTGTTTATCTGGGTTTAGCTACTAAATCTTGCAGGTGACCTCGTCGGATTAAGGATTCTACTTCTTCCTTAAAATTTCTGCAAGTATCAGTGTTATGTCATGTCGTCCTATGGTATCGACAATACCTCTCTCGGGTTTTTCCTTCTAACCCTTTTTTTCTGAAGTGGAGGTCTAGGAAATGTCTCTTTTTCTTCCGCTTGCAAAAAGACTTCCTCCAGGGTGGCATTTAGCGGATAATATTCATGAAATCTATTCGAATAAGGCTTGGCCTTAGCCCCGAAAGGACTGCCATAAGTGCGGCATCATCTGAGATCTTCTCAACTTCCATGGACTGCTTGTTGAATCTGCTAAAATAACTTTTAAGTAACTCAGTCTTCTATTGTTTAGTTTACCAACCGTTCCTTGGGTGTGGTCTTCACTTTTTAACCCATAAACTGGGCCAGTTATGCTGTGGCAAGATCATTCCAATTTTTTATGGATCTTTGGTGTAGCCTTCTAAACCACCTTTGGGCCTTATCTCCCAAGGTATGGAATCTCCTATTCATTGTAGTTCCATTCAGGAAGTGTATTGGGACAAATGGCTGAGAGGATCTCCTTCCCCTTCGTACCCCGTTAGTTGTGGCATCTTTAACTTTTCGGACAGAGGTTCAGCAAAGATATCCTCTGTGAAGGGAGAATGGCATTTTGTGAGGTATTCTTCCATATTTCCTTTGTCCTTAGCCTCCAAGTCAGCAATACGTTTTTTCAAGGCACTCATTTCGGGCTCTGGTCGTTCTACTAAACGTTCGATATAGGGTTCATCATGCCTATTCACAGGTGTTAGGGAGTGTTGAGAACCCAATCTATCAAATACACTTTTAGTTCTCTTAGCGACTAGCTTAGCCGTTACGGGAGAGCTCCTAATTTCTTCAGTTCGACTTTTGGAAGATTGTTCTCTCGAGAACTAGAGAGTCCTTTTGGTGGGAGGTCGTTTGGTTTTCTCCCTATATGGAGAATTCACCTTGGTATCCTGCGGTAGAACGTGGGTTTGATTTCGCTCCAACCTCTCGACTACATTTGTCAACTTTTGAATGGCCTCCCTCATTATAGTCATTTGGATATTGACAGCTTTGTTTTGACTTCGTCTTCTTTCAGCATTTTATGGGTTGCTGGTTTGTTCAGGACGAGTGTAAGATCGATTTCCAAATGCTGAAAAATCATCCATGATGATATCTCCTTGTGGATATCGTTTTCAAAGAAATAGGGTTGCTTTCATAAGTTAGGGCTCTTCCTCTAGTGTCAAATTGTTGACGTTGAAAATTGCATGAACAACATTCAAGCCAACTTAAAGGGAAATGAGAATTTTTATTGATAACCACATGTAAATTACAAGTATAACTACAAGTGTGTTACTCTTTTTCTTCAATGAGATATTTGAATTATGATATGTAAGAGCATGTTTTAGTGGAAGTCCATATCTCATCCTTTTCCTTTCCCTCCCCCCTTTTATGAAAAATCTGCATGTATCCTGCTTTCCCCATCTTGTCAGCTACAGTACCGAAATGGGGAGGTACATTACTGGCATGTCTGGATTGGTTAACAAGCTCAGCTTGTCAGGTTATCATGGGTTTAACATCACTGGTGGTCCCCAGCAATTAATGAATTACTTAGGGGAGGAAGCTAAAGCATATGATTGGTAGATTTAGCGGACGCTGATGTAAGATCACCCATATGCCACTTACTTATTGACTGTTTGTACAATATGCCAGAAACCAATAATCATTATGTCCCTTCAAGCCTTAATAAATATCTCAATCTGAGTTGACCTCAAATATCCCGAACTGACAGTAGCACTAGCTTATCGAATATAGGAAACTGTAGTTATCGACCTCGGAGTTCGGATGCCAACAGTATCTCTAAAAGCTATAAGCCGCGGCAACGAACACAACAATATCGAAGCCAAGTCCTCATCATCATACTTAACTTCCAATGTTTCCAAATCAACCACGATTTCTTTGAACATAGTTAAATGAACATCCAGAGCACCTACGGACATCCGATGAGAGTACAAGCTCTGTTTCAAGTCTAACTTGCTTGTTAAGCTCTTTGTCATACAAAGTTGTTCCAACTTCAACCACAAAGCAACGATACTTTTCTCTAGAACATCATGAAAAATTTGATTTGAAACATGTAGATAAATTTGAGATTGGGATTTTCGATTCCTACGCTGCTTTTTATCATGCGTCCAGGTTGAAGGCATCTTATCAAAACTAATCAAGGCTTCCTCCATATCCATCCGCGCGAGAATAGCTCGCATTTTCACTTGCCATAGAGTAATCTCTAGTTTCGATCTAATAATGAAATATTATATTTCATCAATGCCATAAGGAAAATCAACATTGCTTTGATAGCACTTGTTATGAATTGATCGCAAGATAATGATACTAATGAAATAAACAAAAATAAAATAAGAACAACCTCTTCATTCCATCCCAT